>WIWV01000151.1:0-56547 GCA_014839625.1 Penicillium ucsense | reverse complement strand
ACCCCTAAACCCCTAAACCCCTAACCCTAAACCCCTAAACCCCTAAACCCCTAAACCCCTAACCTAAACCCCTAAACCCCTAACCCCTAACCCCTAAGAACCCCTAAAGGCCCTAAAAGCCCTAAAAACGGCATGAGACATGACGACAAACCTGCCAAAAAGCCGGAGGAGTCAGGGACCTACCAAGGCAAAGCACACATTGGAAAGGTTGCCGCAGGGGATTTTGATAGCATCAAGCGAATTTGCGAAAGTATTCCTCCGCCCAAAAAACAATTTGAGGGACCTCGGAAAATATATCCAAATGAACCTCTTCGCCGCTGCCAGGAGTGGACGCAAGAAGCCATAAGTGCTTTGGTTACTAAAGGAATTCTCAAGAATTAAATAATTGATGCCGATCGCTTTTCGATATCAATTTCGGCGCTATTGTCTTGGAAAAGCTTCCTAGACGCTACTCAGCGGACAGTACATGTCGTGGAGAATGGACCCCTTCTACCCCTGCACTGACGTTTTCGCCGTGTGTCCACTTCTGTATGCTGTTTTGATGTTATTTTTGACACGAGGGGCACTCGGCCATTGTAACACCGGGTCTGCAAGTTTTTTGGCGAGGACAATTCAACTTGTCCTCGCAGAGTTCTAATATTACGATTCTTGATCAATGAATTCGTCGAGTTTGGTTGATTTCACCTGATACACCTGTCAGATTGAGTCCAGTAGAACGTTTTCACTACGTCTAGTAAATCCTATTGAAACCTATATTTGATGCACGTGGAGCCTTAGCGAAAGTCGTTTACTTCGGAAATTTTGGTGCTTCGTAGCTTTGCGTCGGTGAGGGTAATTTGACTGCTAGGCTACGCCATCATCCTGACTCAGATTTCAGCACTCAGGCAGGTGGTTCGAACTGACTTTATGGTGGCTCGACCCAAAAGTTTGGCACCGAGCTGAACGGTTCAGAATCGTTAGTTAGCATGCTAGGGTGCACTGCCATAAGCACTGGCTTTGATTGGTGGAGACCGCATATTCAAACAAGGGTCTCGCCACCATGCCCGTACGACGTTTCTTACCCTCTGAAATTTAACGTATCACGTGACTGCTACGGACTTCATAAGGGACTCGCTCGGCAATGATTACATTGCACCCGTCAGATTATCCCCCGACCGAACTTGAATCACTATGGAGACACCCTTCGAAATTCCATTCTATGCAGATGATTTGCCTTGCCCTCTTCCCAGTAGCGCCGAAATTGAGAATGCTCCGGATATCTCTCTGCAATATGGAGGGCGAAGAATCGTTGCAGTGGGTCAGAATTTCGTCGTGAAATTTGGACTAGGCGTCAATCTCATCGAGGGGGAGAACATGTTGTTTGTTCGGAAGAATACAAATGTTCCTGTCCCACGAGTATACGCTCTCTATTCGGACACAAATACCGGGAACAATTACATTGTCATGGAGCGGATTATCGGCCAATCGCTACTTTCCGCATGGCCACAGCTCACAACGCTGGAGAAAAAACGCATTCTGAGCGACCTACAAAGATCGTTTGAGGAGTTGCGCGACCTTTCATCTCCAGATTACTTTGGCAGCTTCGGCAATCGGCCACTTTTGGACGAGATATTTTGGACCCAAAAACCTGATCCGCTAGTGAATGGTCCCTTTGCCTCAGAAATGCACCTCAACGAGGCAATGATACAAAAGTACAAATACAATGGAGGGCCCCCATACAGAGCGGAATACCTTAGGAAATGTTTACCTCTCGTCTTTAAGGGCCACGAAGCGGTGTTCACTCACGGTGATCTTCAGCGGAAAAATATCATGGTCTGCGAGAAAAAGAATCAAGCCGGGGAAGAAGCAAGCTTGGTCATAATTGACTGGGAAAAGTCTGGGTGGTATCCGCGGTATTGGGAATACTGTTTGGCTGTTTGTGCTTTACGATGGGATGACGATTGGGCGCTCTGGGTTGATAGTATTTTGACGCCATTTGTCCATGAGTCTGCATGGTTACAAACACTTCGCCTGGAGCTGTGGTCATAGTCATGCAATACACGGCGATATTTGTGACCATATCGCGCCAAGGGCACGTAAATATTCCAATGCTATGGAGTGGTAGCCGAGACGTCAAGGGTTTCGCGACGGAATTTGTTCTTCCCACTATAATTGTGATCTATATGCTGCTTCGCGATGCTCCTGCTGATTTGAATTGTGTTTCATACGTTGCTTGTCTACTGTATAAACCGACATTATGGATTTTGAAAGATATTGCCGATGATTCCCAATTCCCGCAAAGGAATAATGCCGCATGCCGGTGTAAGTTTTTTTCAAAATCAAAAACACAGTACATGAAATATCTGGAATAAAGGAATAGTTTTGGCGAGTCGCTTCTTTGCGTCGTTCAACCCAAAGGTCGATGTCACGAACGAACCGCCGGGCGGCAACTACTTTTACGCCATGCTTGACAAAGAAACCTTGGTCTTGATCCTCGTCAATTTGCAATAGGTCCGGATAATTTTCCAAGGGTCACATCGCGTGCTTTGTTGATGTTCTCCGTGAAAGTCTCGTTGCTGACCCGCGATTGCTGCCATTGAGGTTTTTCCTTGACGGCGACATCCAGCAGGCCATCACCCAGATTGATCCAGTATAGCTGGGCCCAGTGGGTATGGTGTCATGAGGAGGATGTATCGGCTGCTGAGATGATCTTGCCGGGAGAATATTAGTATGGATTGGAGGGTATATTGAACATATCATAGCTGTTAGAGGGTCTGTATCGCAGGTCAGATAACCTGTTGGCTGGGCAGAGGGTCCAAGTCTATAGGGTCTGATTTCAAAGACCGAATCTTGAAGTCTAGTAGGGACTCCACTAGTTTCCAAGTCTATAGGGTCTGATTTCAAAGACCGAATCTTGAAGTCTAGTAGGGACTCCACTAGTTTCCACAATATATACATTTAGAATCCGCCTACCCAAGCCCCCACATCTCCACATGGTGCCCTTAGGGTTCTTGCCCTTGGACGACGCGGGGACGATTCGACCGTCCATCGTATCCCATCACCCTATATGGCTGGCGCCGTGACAATAGCGTCCTCCGCGGGTTCCACTTTTCTTATCTAGTCGGTACTTCTCCTCGGCCTCGGTATGGAGCTGCTCGCAAATACCGTTAGGGATATTGGCGTAGGTCTCGAGAACTCTACCTTGCTCTATTTATTTGATCAGGGCCTATAGATGGTGTATTTGTAACCGATAGCGCCCTTTTCTGTGATATTGTTCTTCGTGGCGATATAGTGATCCGGCATATTGTATAACACGGTATGTATCACGCTAAATGAAATGTTGGTCGGAGCTCTGCTGTCACGGCGCAATGTGTGTGATATGGCGGGACACAATTCATGGCCGAATCGCCCCGCGTCGTCTTAAGGGTAAGAACAATCAGGGAGGGCACCGTGTGGAGTTATTGAGGCTCGGTAAGCGGAATCTTAATGTATATATTGTGGAAATTAGTGGAGTCTCTAAGACCCAAGATTCGGTTGTTGAAAATCAGACCCTATACAGAGTAGACTTAGACTCTCTGCCTAGCCAACGGTTATCTGACCAGCGATACAGACCCCATAACACATTGCCTCGGGTTGGGGCGCCTTGCGTGACTCATCAATTGGCCAAATTCTAAAATTAGATGCGCTTGTTATGGTACATGGCCGTTACATTCAGCTTGTAACATAATGATGACTTATAGACTTGAACTCATTAGCGAGGGAAATACTCGCAGGAAATGACAATGAACGAGGATAGAGTAATCCTTGCAAGCAGTAGAGAGGGAAGACGGTCAGCTTTTGACCCAAACTGTGTTCAGAGATACGAATTTGAGGAGATTCTGATGTCTTCATTCCGAATATCTGGGTTCGCTATGGACTATAGTTGAATAACAGAACTGCCACGGAAACCTTGATTCCGAGGAAAAGGGTTCCTATGGTGAGATATACCCAAAGCTTAAGGTACTTTCTGATCAAATGGGAATACATATATAGAACGAATATCGCTTAGTTTTGACGATTTCTCGGCGGCTTTTTGAGGCATGATCTCGAATTTTTCCTACGTGTTTCTCAAAGTATTCTAGATACAATCAGTGAGAGCGACAAGCGGTTGTGGACGAATGTACGTTGGGTCATCTTCCTGGCTTCAAATCTTATTTTCTTTCGGCGACTCTCCCCTCACAATAAGCTTATATCTGGGACGAGATGTATCTCAAACATTTCACTCTCAGCCACGCTGAGACACTGGGTAGCCGAGACCTACTACACGACTCCGTCATACATACCGTCCCTTCGATAAGGAATGTCTGGTCATACATCCCAGACTGGGTCCACGATAGCTGGAAACCTCCGCTTGTCTCTGGTGTAAGAAATCCGCACAGTGCGTCCGACTCGGTCACGACTAAAATTTTGATCAAGCATTTTCTCGAGGTGAACGACGTCTATACATCTTATTTCGGAGCTTGGCGAGGCCCTGATTTGATGCACGATTTGACTGATCTTTCGCAGATCATGAGGTATATCGGAAGAGGATTGAATATCATCAGGAGCACACAACTGGAAATCAAGGTCATTGGTTTCAACTCAGACCTGTCTCCTATCTGGGTACTTTCCGAACGGTTTCAGGGCTCAGCATACCCCGTTGCAAAATACCATGAGCCTGTTCAATTATTGCGCGAGCAAATTATTGAGCAGTGTCGCAGTGACGGTGTACCGTTCATTCAGATTCATTTTCGCATTTGCACCTGTGAAGCATACTGAAGTGAACAGCCACCACGCCTAAGACTGCTCCAATCCTTTCTGGAGCTGACTCTATAGGAGACTAGCGAATACACAATGCGTTTACTCAGTGATCACCGAGCTGAGAGAGTGTCAGATGGAATACTCACGCTAATGATGGGAGATATCCATACGAAGGTTTTCGCACTTAACAATGGAGCCGATGGCGGACTAGGAAAGAAAACTTTCCTTTGGATACATCGGCTAAGCGCGTAACTCCCTGCCCTGATTTTACCTTACAATATGCAGTAGACTTGGATACCTGACCCAACAAGCCGGAATTCAGATACGTCCAAGTCTAGGTTGGATTCCTGTCATATTAGGAGTCTCCCATGAAGAGAAACTACACTTCCTGTATTCTTGACTATGCAAGTTTTCAACCGACGTCCTAAACTTTCCTGATTCGACACCCTAGTCGATTGAGTCAACTGACCTATTCTATATTTCTAATATGAGAAGATTCAACCACGACGTGGTAACTGTGAAGGGAATGGCTGGAAGCCCGAAAGACAGTTGCGGAGGCTTAGCATTCCTAAGGGTCAGACCGCGCCCGGCTTTGAGCGGAAAGCTGCCGTCAGAGTTCCCGTCTAAGTAAGAATCTTACGAAGTGCTGAAAATTTCACTTGCTCGTTCATCACATCTGCGTGAATGTCTGGCCAGGTCAAGGGCACCGCGCGTGATCATCGGAGGCAAGTGTCGCCCAAACGCTCTGCAATCGGGTACAGAACCATGATACTTTAACATAGTCACGTAGGCTTTTGGCATTCTCAGTGAAAAAAGATATTATCAAGTGAGGCGGAGTGGGTCAAGTCATCTATACACTGAAAGACATTCTGTCGCGATCATCACTGATTAGCCTTCCGTATTCTAGCATCAGTCTCCACCAGACCAGTTTCATGTCTTCATTGCGTAGCACCCGGCGAGACTACTCGTAACTGTTCTGAGCGACGCGTTTCCCCAAATCTTGACCTTCACGCTCTTGCGTCAGGTACCGTATAATCTCAGGAAAATCACGTAGATCCAGGCTGATCGGTATATAATGAACCTAAGGAATCAGCCAGTCGTCATGCCACTCCTGGTTTAGCGTTTGCTTAAGAACGGCCGATTTCGATATCAAGAGACGGTAAAAGCGACTACTAAGACCGTTACCGTCCAGATCGAGGCTGTAGCGAAATTTGTATCCCTCGGAGATATCGTCTCTTTAGCCCTCTTTGATCTAAAATTCATTTACTTATTCTTCACATACGGCATCGTTATATTAGACGGCTGCTGTCATTCGTACACGGGTAAAGTTAGACAGAGCCGCTATAGTTGACTTTATCTAGACCTAGTCGGAGTTGTGTAGGGCCATTCGCTTATATCGACTTAGTAGGTTCACTAATAAGCTTTTATTCAAGGTCATAAGAACTAGACGTTAGCGCTGAAAGTCTCGCCAGTTATCAGAGTTAGATTGACCTCCTGTGTTAGATCCAGCCTAATAGACGATATTCTGTTTCTGTTCCTAATTACCGTCTAGTTCTCCTTTATAATCCCCTATTCGTAATCGCTCGGTATAAAAAGGACTAGGATAAAGCAGGTTATTGAAATAAGATAGTTTAGATTACGAAAATACTGGAACTAGGGAGTGTGCGATGGTCATCGATGCTAGATGGCGGAGCCCGGTATAAAGGTTGTAGAGTTCGGGAAATTAACAGATATCCTTACTGAGTATGACATTTTTAAGGAATCCTATTTCTGTGAGGAACGGAGAACCTATAGCGGATAGAGAGAGATCCCGTGCCGGCGTATCAGGGGCGTAAGACACAGAAAGTATATCCTAGGTGTTTTGTTTGCTAATATCTAACAGATCGATATATTAAGCGAGACTAGATCGGTCAGACGGTCGTAGCGGAGTAGTACGTAGAGCCTAAGCTACGCGTAAGACACGAGATAGTATATTATAGGGGGTAATAATCTTCGCTTTATCCATGGTATTTATCGCTAGTGTCATATTCGGTAGGGTTTACAAAATCTCGGCATCGAGCTAGGAAGCGAAAGTGAAACTCATCTAATAATTAGGATTAATACGTAAAGCCTAATCGCTATAAGATATAGTTAAAGTAAATAGTTCATTTCCCGGACTAATAGCGGCGAGATTCTCCACGCGCGCTCGAATATCTGAGGGAGCCACATCCTATAGCGGCTATATAGCTATTATTATGGTGTTAAACTCATCGATTAACAAGAGATTTTATTTTTTTGCTATATAGAACCATTTATTATAATATATAGGCGGTTTCCGTCCGTATTTTCTCTCGTACTTCTTATAGCTAGCCTCTAAAGTTTGAGACTGGTCTTTAATTAACTAATCAAGATTATTCTCTGCTTTTCTAGCAAGATAATAAATTAGATAAGTAGAAGGCTCTAACTAGACTTACGGGTACGACTATAGTAACTCGCCCCCCTAGGTTTCTAGGGTTAACGACGAGGGAATAGCATTACTAAAGATTAAAAATTAGCCTAAGAGAGCGAAAGAGGGTAATAGGAGAAGACCTATCAGTTTTCGACGTGCCGCGGATGGGGATAAACTATCGAATCCGATTTTTAATGATAAGGCTGAGACTAGCGGCGAGATAAGGCTCTCATACGATTTTTGTTCTTTTAATAGCCTATATAGGGCGGTCGCTAAGTAAGATTCGATAGTTAAGACGGATAGAGTATTACTAGTTATAATCTGTAGGAAGAGACTATTAGTTAATCAACTTAGACGATTTAGACTAGAAGCATATCGTCCTTGTATATACTAGATAGATAGTATAGGCTAGCTTTCCGGTATTCATAAAAGCTATAAAAACTACCTACCATAGTATCACTATCGAGGGAGGCCATATGCAGAGTACTATCGTGAGGATAATTAGTACCCGGAGAATAAGGGTCTCTGCTACCTTAATATACGATGGCCGTTCGACCTGATCGCGGTATGTATCGAGCAAGAAAAACCCTAAAGATTTTAATAGGGTAAAACTCGCCGGAAACGCTATGTTAAAAGCATTGAAGTCTCTAGGAAGAAGAAAAATGGAGTATATCACTAATAAGCTCCAGACGACGTTTTGTGTCGTCAATTGAAGTTTCGGGCAGGTTCGATGTAGCCGTTGGTGACCGGCTAGGCCGGGGAGCGTAGGCAATATCCGTTCTCGATATAAAATTGCGCAGAAGCTAAATACTAAGGCCTAAGGCTATGAAGAAAATATGAATGAGCGTTCCGAGTTTCATTAGCTCCCTGAGCAGACGCGTTAAGACTCGATAGCTTACCGTGGCTGTAGTGCTGGTGTGATTAACGTTGATAAGCCGGCTGAATGCTACCGAAAGCGAAGCTCCCTACAGATTTATATTGACCTCGGGAGGGATTTCCGTCGCCGAAGACTCCTCTTTGGTAACGTTAACTGGGGGTCTTAGCAGCGTCTTCTATCTCAGAGCGAAAAGTAAGACCGCCCAAGAAATACATTCGACGCGGATATCGTGATTCGTGGACCAAAACCTGTTCGCATATTCGTTGCAAGCCGCGCTGACGGCAGACACGAGGTACGCGGTACTTCCATCCATGCTGAGTATGTGTTAGATTTGTGAAGATAAAGGGCTAGCAGAAAGAGACCACTCTGTCCTTAGGGAGAGGGTCCACGATAAAAGACCATCACTTCGTTAACGGTCTCGATCCTCCTCTGGACTACTTGAGCGGCCTGAAAATCGTTCAGAGGAGTTAATACACGCTGTTTGTATTGCGGACGAGCAACATGTCTTAGAATGGGAGAGGTGTCCTGACACCTGGAATTCCTGGGAGAAAGAATTACGAGGTCGCGGAGTAGTGGCTGTCACGATGGCCCCCGGCGTCTGTCAGCACGGGCTGACTTTCATGCCCTCTAGCGTGACTGTCGACTGTCTGTGGGTTCGTATGGACAAGAAATGCGAGACTGTGGGGGCGATGCAAGCGCCACGCATACTTATTTTGTCTATGGTGTTGGGGGTCCACGAGTGCAGAAGCAGACATATTTCAGGTCATATCCACCACTTTACATCAGTCAACGAGGGAGGTGCTCTTATGTGATTAAATTCAAACAACGATTACTCCCTGACAGTGTCTAGTATGGATACATTGCTACTTAAGTATCTAACTCCCATAAAATAACTATGCAGTGATTCGGTTTAGTTCAATGATCATGATCAGCCCCTCCTGCGAGACTTGACCGCTTTCTCCTGATGTACTGAGACAATTGTGACTGCGTATATATAAGTCCAGCTAAGCAAATGTCAACCGGCGAACCGCTTCCTTGGTGGACAAGTATGTCTTTTCCTGAAAAATTTCATAGGTACATTGGTAGAAATTGAACAATAACAACCCAGCAAGTGGGCGAGCCAGCAACCTTTGAACAATTCAAGGCCCATCTCCTTGTCTCTGAAGATCAAACCTTGCATTTATCCATACCAGAATCATTCATACGGTACCTTGAAATCCAGTTCCCCATACTTCAGAGACTCTAAAATCGCGGTCTGTGAACGTGAAGAGTCAATTTTTGATCATAGTCCGAGGCTTCTAGAATAGTCTCTCCGAAGACCCATTCCACTTAGTTCAGTGTCTGGAGAAGCACTATGTTTTACTCACCGCAAAGATTACTCCTCAACAGATGCCCCCGAGAGGAGCGGTTCATCGAATATGCTCTTGTGATTACTTCCACGAGACTCTTGCATTTGAGCAACCTTGGACACCGCGGTGACTAGCTACCTCGGTCGGAACTGTGAAAGGTCTGGATTGATCTTCTCTACGGCACTTGTATTTCGACACACGTGCAATGTGAAAGGTCCAAGCTGCTGAATTTCAGTAATGGACGGCAAAACATAAAATGTGGCCCCGGCGCTTGGAGCATGACGTGATCAACGGTTTATACCGCGGCATTTGTCGCCTTTCACTTTGATTGTTCGCAAACCTCATTTTCGATATCGAATGCGGGGTACATGATATTGTGCCTCTGCTATGGGACTGCGGTAGATTTGATGTGATTCGAATCGTCAGGGACCGTAGTGGATACGGATATTTGACTTTTCGATCTGTAAATACTGCACTGATTTGCTCTATACTTTCCGGGGTCTCTTCAGAGTAATGTGGGATGGCAGGCCCCCTTGTGGTAGGTGCCAGCACCACCATATCTACTTCCCGACCTCCTCAGGATTGAAGTAATGTTTAGCGAGATAGACTCGGCCTCATGTGCTTAGATGCACATAACCTTGAACAACACGAGTTAAACTGCACATAAGAAGATGTTGAGTAGTCCTCTCTCCAAGTCACCAGACTGTCAGTTCGGGACGTCGAGTACGACAGCCCCTTCAAGTATATCAGACTCGTCTATATATCTCCACCGACCAACAATGCAACTTCTAGTATCACGAAGCTTATGATAAGGTCCATTAATCGCCGGAGAGACTGCGCACGATCTAACAATAGGTATTTGATATTTCGACCTGTCGGTATCTCTTCCCAAAACAGACACGTCTCAATGCTGATATGAAGCTTGCCAAAGTCAGGGATAGAATTCCATAGTGCGTGTTCCGAACTCGAAAAACTAAATTCCACATGTGCCTCTATAACCTTCACGCCGCCAATATCATTTCAGTCTCACAATATGCACGCGCTTCACGGAAGGCTAATAAAATCTCAATCATTGTCTCCTCGTACTGGCAAATGGGCGGAGATGGAAATAGCCGGGTAGTCAGGTGCGATAACATTTAAGATCTATTTATTGCAGGCCTGAGCGCAAATCGCGCAAGAGTCATAGATTTTGTTGTCTCTGCTCATTCTGATCTATAAGACCTCCTGTGAAAAAGCTTCGATAAGTGCCCCGAATCAATCAACTCAGCTGCAAACTCGCTTCGGCATGTACAAAGTGCTGGCCATTTTATCTTTGGCCGACCTAGTTGTCTGTCACGGTCACATCCCCAATATCGTAATCAATGGAGTGTTCTATCAGGGCTGGAATATTGGCTCGTTCCCGTACCTGTCCAACCTTCCACTTGTTGGTCCATGGGAAACCTCCAATACAGGCAACGGATTCATTAGTCCGTGTGGGTTGTGGTTCTTATTTCATAGATCCTCAGAATGGAGAAGCCATGACAATGCGGTTTCTTCTACTACCCGAGCACTATCCCACGCACATGCAACTGATGCTTTGTCTGCCACCATCGAAAGGTTTACCGGATATCATTTGCCACATGCATGCATACTACTACAAACGCCAAGGGCCATGTTGTCGTTGCCTCCGCGGATAAAATCAACGTTCAGTGGACCACCTAGCCGGACACTCACTATGGATCTGTGATCACTTACCTCGCAGACTGCGGTGTTTTTCGTGGGACGGTCGACAGAACGATCTTGAAGTACTTCAATATCGACGCTGTGGGTCTCGTTGACGACAGCACTCCTCCAGTTACCTGCGATGACGACTAGGTGACTGCCAACGGCAATAGTTGGAAGGTCGAGACCCCCCCCCCCCCCAAAAGCTGGCACGTGGCAATTATGTCCTGCGTAAGGAGACCATCGCCCTACACAGTGCAAAAGGAGGACGGTGCTCAAAACTATCCCTAATGCATCAAATGCATCAAGTTGCAAGTCACTGGACCAGGGTTGGACAAGTCTGCGGGTATTTTGGCAACGTATCTGTATAGCCCAACGGACACCGGTAACATCTACCAGTCCCTGGCGAGCTACGCCATCCCCGGACTCGCTCCGTACACGGGTGCTGTCTTCACCGCTCGAGCAACCTCGGTCATCACAGCCTCTTGGAACCCCATTGCGGAAAGTGGTTGTGCCCTTACCACAACCACCGCTGGATCCGGACCATCGACTAAGAAGCCATCAACAACTACGCCGGTCACCAAGACAACCACGATCTTCGGCAACCCTACCGTTGACATGGCTATCTCTTTACTCGTCAAATCCTTTGTACAGTGTGAATGTGAAATTAAAATTAGATGAACTTTACCGACTAGACTAGATCCTCAGATAAAACGCTCCTGAACAAACCACCCCTTCTGCGTGCGACTAACTTTGTAGACCTAAAATTTACGGGAGCACTAGGGGGAACGTGGATGGAGTTTCCAAGAGAAAGTCAGGGCCCACAGTATCTTGAAACCCATCCAGTCCGAGCAAACGGCCCTGTCTGTCCTCTAGTGTTCGATCGTCAAAGTCTTTCCCATCAAGTAGACAATTCCATGATTTCAGGGCTTTTGTAGGACCATGTAGACTTCACAAATGGAACACTTTCAAGCCATCAGTGGCGGAGAATTTGAATCCCAATTTTTCACCCATCGAAGCCAAGATCGACCGCTAGTCGCACGGGGCCGGGCGTCAAGGCTCCTCCAATCCCGTCTATGTCCGCTACTGAGCTGGTATAGGCATTATCTGTGATTCTAGCATCCCAAGTCGTAGAAGAGCAAATTGTCTCCCTGACAACCGAGCAAATCTTCATTCCCTGTATCTGGAGCTGTGCCCTTTGTGCTTGTATTACGGAGACATCAAAACCCGACCAGCCTCGATTTTTGGACGATCCAAAATCAAATTCACCCCAAGTAGAAGCGTAACCGCCGTACTGATCTTTTGGAATAGTGTTCGTGTTAGAAGCGGCCCAGCCACCTTGAGAGTCTGCCGCGAATGCTATGTACTGGATTGCTCCCGGCGCCAGAGTGAAAGAATGACAAGCATTTCCATACCATCCAGTCAACTGTCCGTCCGGACCAATTTTGTTCCAAATTGCGACATACCAGGTCTTTGCAGAGGCCTGGCTGAATCTAACGACGTACTGATACTTGGAAACCTCTGTAGGGGAGACGGAAATGATGTTACTTCCATATGGGCGACCGACGTTCCCTATGTAAGAAATACCAAAGCCACTTGACTGTGTCGGACTACCAAATCCTTCGTTAGAAAACACTGCATCCGCCGGGTAAGCAGACCATGGTTGTGGAGTATGGGAAGTCAAAGAGATGTCTCGAGGTTTGCTTATCGTAGATCCATATCCCCTAGCCCGAACGTTTGTTAAGTGAAGCAGACAACAGATCAAGCTTCGCAAGTCTATCATTATGAGTACCGCTCGATGTGCGAAATCCGCAACTGAGGTCAGAAACCGCCTCTTATCTTAAAACACCCAGGATTTCACCGCTTCGTTCCACTCGCATAAGTACTGGGAGGGATACTGTCGCGTTTCAGGGATTCATCAGCAGGTCCAGTGATCGAATTTGCAGGTTTGAGTGTCCCACAAAAGGAATTTTCATATTCAGAGTGAATTTCAGCATGACCAAAATAATGCAATATCAAGACCAGTAATACCCGGCAGTGAAATAGGTGGTCGCGGCCAGCAGGAGAACAAATGTTCGGGATGTGTCTCTTGAGACTTCCCTCTTTCACTGAAATGGGATTGTTTCCGCATAAGTTGGGCCATCCGAACGCTGGCCAAATCCATTCCCTTAATTAACTCGGGATCTAATTATATCAAATCTGGAGATTACTGCCGTGAATTTGGTAAATCTTCGAAGCTGTGGGAGGGTCTATAATCGGCTAATTGAGAAGACATAGCTTGCAGTGTGTGAGAATGGACCAAGAATTGATTTCCTGAATAACCATCGAAGAGAGAAACACACGAACTAACTTTGTCTTGACTTATGTCTCAAACAAGGCCTACCCTAGCCCCTCGAAATTGAAGTGCTCTCTTATTTCTCAATCTATGTGTGACAAACCCTGACCTCATCGCGCTATCAATCCAGTCGGCTAGGCTTATGACCGTCACCACGGAATACCTCCCAGATCAGATAAATTACTCCTAGGAGTTGTGTTCTGGCCATCGGAATGGCTTTTCAGACGCCTCGGTGTTAGCTCGTTCAAGTTCTTTGGGTGTACGGAGATTCGTACAAACTGGATGTTTCCAATTCAAGCAGTTTCTTCATGTTTTTGCTGACTTGGGAGAGTATGTTCATCATCTTCTTCATCTCATTTCGCAAATCTTCTATGTCCTTCTCCGTCTTTTCAACACAAAATGATAGTCTCTGTATCTCCTTCTTCGCCTTTGTAGGGTCGCTCACTGGTAACGCGGCCGCATCGGTCTCCTTTTGAGAATTTGCAGAACCTAAACCAGGCATATAATTCCAAGAAGGGTAAGAAGGGTAATCCGTCCCAGGTCTCTGTACCTGGCATTTCCACGATTTGGGGAGAGGGTATGTAGAGAAAGTAGTCATTTCAGGCATTGCTGGATATCAACTTTGAGTAGATTCTTCTTCTGGGCTATTTAACTAGGCAATCGGCGCAATACTTGAGCTAAAAATAGGTGTTGAAAAGTTTGGTTGAGTTAATTCTGGAAGGGTCGGCAACTCCTATTCATGATAGTATAACAAGTATCCAGCGATCATATAGATGAATCATTGGCGATGCACCTTTGACCATTTTCTGTCATAGTCTGCTGCTGGGTCGATTATCCTCTTACTGCGACGCTTTGTGTAATGCAATGAATAGCAATATCCTGATTATTCTTATTATTCTTATTATTCTTATTATTCTTATTATTCTTATCATTCTGATGCTTGTCATTATTATTGTTGTTATTATTATATATCACACTCGGATCTGTCAGGTCTTGGATCCGATTTGCCGGAGGCCCGCTCTCCTTCCAACTCCTGCTTTCAGGGATCCCCCCGCGCTTATCCCATTTAGGTTTGCCAGAGTTTGGATCTTTACAGTATCATTTTATTTTTGAGGTCCTCAGGACACTGTCAAGCAGTCGCGGGACGGAGCTGCCGCGTAGTTCTCCGTGTGCCCGAGGAGCTTCGTGAGCTTCATAAATTCAACCGCCTTTACTGCATCGACTGCGTTCCAGGTAATGAACAGTATGGCCTATGTAAATGTACCATAGAAATGTCTGATTTCGGCCAGCATGAAGAAAGAATTTCAAACACACGAGGCTCAATTTGATGATGGTCGTATTCGGGCACAATGACCATTCTGTTTCAAACAGAAACACATAGCTTCTACTGGCAAGAATGGAGATCTGAAAACCTTCGGATTCCGAGCAAGGCTTGTCATGGTAAATCGAGCTTCTGTCGCGGACTGATGAAAACTCGAAAGCTACTATTGCGGCGAGGAGTCGATTTCCGTCACCCCGTTTTGGGACCAACACAGCAAGCTACTGGTCCACCATAAATCTCTTCGTGGAAATTCCAACGCAAGCATTACTGATTGTACTGCTCTCGTCATCGCGCCCCTTTTAAGCTCTTAGAGAACCCTCTATATACTGTGCGCCATTAGCATTTCTAGAAGTGACTTGTGAGCCTCAGACGTTTATCATAGCTGATATGACAAGAACGGTAAGAACAGTGCACCGCATAAGTTTGATGAAGAGACGGGGCAGTATGTCTATATTAGAAGCTGGAATATATCGAACCACACGTTATTATTGTACTACATATGACCTCAGCAATCGCCCGCGAATTAAAAAGCAAATTTCTCGAACTCGGTATCGACGATATTCGCGGCGGCAATCTGTGTATACACTTATACCGCCAGATATTCATGCACATTTACCGCCACAAACGCCGTCCCTTCGATCCCTCCTGGCCACCATCGTACGGCAGGCTGCTTTCATCGGACTTGGCCAGTTTCAAGAGACCATACGACGAGAGTTGCAAAGCACTCTTAACATTAGATCAATGAAAGGTATCGGAACGACTTTGGGACAAACTCACTAGGAGATTAAATTACTAAGCATTCATGAAAGATAAGTTATGTCCTTTGTCCCGGGTTTTGATAGAACCTTCTTCGGTAAAACGCGCCTGATGAATGTCTTGCACCGGCGACTATCCTCTGTCCTTCATCGCTAGTAAAAATTAAGTATGCCTTTCGAATACCCGTCTGATTACCCATTCCAAACCACCAGGGGACTGTCAAGAAAAATTTGCGCTGATACATCGTTATTCAGCTGACTCCGTATGCCCGAAGAATTATGTGCTACTTTCAATGCCGGCATCTCTAATCTACAGGAAGCTCTCATGATGGATATCCGCTCTGAATATTTCCTTTGTACTACCTTCGGCCGAAAGCTAGGATACCTAATCCGCTCTCTTCGTCCTCCGGTCATTTGAGCTTTAATGAAGGGTGGCATCCTTGTAAGTCATACCGACTTCGAGTACTTTCAACCTCGCTGCAGATAGATAGAACTTTGAAGAGCCGAAAATAGGTGTGGACATTGGTATTTTGAGAATGGTCAGTTGCGGGCAAGCTGAATTGTGCCTACTAATACCTCAATCAAATTAGCTTAGAGGAGAATCATCGAGACTGTCATGGAGTACTGTCGTGTTCACGAGGTCCCGAAACATTTGTGTCACAAATGAAGATTCGCCATACATAGCCTATCCTATGCTCTAACTTTTCCTTGAATGATATCTACTCTTTCGTCAATGAGACATGGAACTGATTAGCAGTAATTGCGCCAACCGCGGTTGACCCGACGGCGGCAATATATTCATTCCTCGCCCCAGCGCCGCAGAGGATCAGAATGTCTATTGCGGAGTCGATGTATGATTTAAAGTAAATTTTCGATTCTTACTACAAATGCTAATTTAGGTCCACTGAGTTCTGTGAGAATCTTGTCTATAAAATTCGGTTTTGGGTTCTTCATGCGACGGCGCTAGTAACAGGTCGTACGACAGTTTTCATTGACTAATTTCTATGTTAGATAACTAACTTTCAGAATGATTACCGGGTGGCAATCCCGTATCGCGAATATTCTCTAACTCCCATTCAAATTTAGGCTCCTACACTTCTCAAGTCACGGTGTGGTGTACACGGTTAGTCTTCACAAAGTAAATGTTTCTGTTAAGACCCCTTTTCTGTTACCATTTCATATCTGTTACGCTCTCACGTAAAAAAATACAATTGCAGGGTGGCAATGGCTGGAGCTGGGTCAAGATGTCTTATTTCAGCTATTGGCGTGTGTAGCTATGCACAGAGAACGTAACTTACTATAATGAGTATGCATTAGCTTACCCCGATATCAACTTGGGTCATTATCAATGACATCGCTGACGTCATCCCTTTTGTGATGCGATACACAATATGTTCCGCAAATTTGATAAACATCACGACTCCAACCAAAGAGCTCGTTAAGTGTCAGTCGGAGGGCGACGAGATAAGTTTAGTACTTATAGATGACTAGTCGGGATAATGATCATCGGCCCCTATTTAAAGCTTTGTCAAGTTTCTTATGGAAAAACCGAGACCCTCTAGCTAGAAGCTTGATTTATCGAAGACGTCAAAGCCTTATAGAATGCTACTCGATTGTGTCATGGATGTCTGTGCGACACTTCGGCACGTCCCCTGATTTCGGTCCCTCATATACCCCTCACTCAAGTGAATTTCAGGACTCGTGAATTTGTGTGCCTGAAGGATCAATGAACATTGTGCATACAATCAAGACTTTAAGGTATGAGGTGGGAGAACAAAGGAGAGGAAAGACGACTCGAATCGATCGATATCACAAGGAAGCAATGTTTCTCAATTTGAAGTCATTCCTTTTCTAATGGCGCGTGTCTTATCACTGAGATCACTCTTTCCATCGTGCTTCCTCTCAATTTCTCCCAAGTCTCCAATTTCTCCCCAGTCTCCAATACTTCAATATGCTCTCCCTGATGTTCTATCATAGTGGACCGATCAGACCTAGTATCATACAATGTTTGATTCTGACGACATTTGTGTCCATCGTATACATTAATCTAGTGAGTCAATACGACACTAGGTTCCCCGAAGAGAAGCCTTGACTCTGTGTATTGCACATTGAAGTTAAGTATACGCGCAATCGGAGTGGCCAGAATTTACATGAGACTGGTAAGTCCAGAAGGCCCCGGAAATCACTGAAAATAACATTAGATTCCTTTGAGCATGATCTGCCTGGACACATCGCAGATTTAGGTCGATACCCTAAGGCAAGCTCTTAATTCCACAAAAGAACGTTTTTTTAGTTTGGATGTCTTTTAGCTTTGAGGCTTGGTTTCCTTGAGGCGGTATTCTGAACTCCATATACCAACCCTGTCTTTAATCCCTAGATTTACATGATAAGAATGGGCCGTCACGGAGATATTTCATTGGCGAAAGAGACCGATTTCGGCAGCCTCTGAATAGCCGTTCTTACCTGCGAGTGGTTCCTACTATATCACTGATTCCTGATGAACTTATTGGATCGAGCGTGCCAGAACGCGTCAAATTGTGTTAAAATAATTGAATGTCAAAGTCTGTTCAAGGACACATCATTTTCAATCTACAGCGATGAATCCCTTCGAATCGCCAAAAATATGTGATCATGCGTATACTTCATCTGCGATGCAAGCAGTCCTTGATGTTCCTGTCAGCATAGAGTAGACCTTAGAGACTCAGGTCGTCATTCTACCGCCTCATTTGGAAGGTGGTGTCACAGGCCCCTCGCTTGGAGGATGTTCGCTGACTTCGCCGCATCGATGAGCCCGCTTCGTGAATCCTTGCGTATTTCGAGACAGCTCAGAGTCTGGCGGGAGGCCCTGTGGTGGTGCATTGGCAGTGTCTGTGACTGGCTGAGGTGAAGCTGGAGTTTCTGGTACAACCGAGAGTTTCGGCTCGAAAGAAGTTGGTTTTGTGTATGGCCAAAGCACGTCGTTCTTCCTGTATACCATGGTCACCGTCCGAGGAGAAAGGTGATCGACCGACCCTTGTGAAAACACAATATCTTGTCGCTTGGTATAGGGTGCTCCCTCAAATCATAGTGAAGGATATAAGAAGAAGAACAGTCTTGGGCAGCAGACTGCTTCCGGTCAGTCAGATGTAGGCGCATTTAAATCAGCATTGCCTGGATAGTGGGAGCAGATGCGACATAGCAGATACTCCTAATTTAGACCAGTTGCATAACTGTTGGTCAATACTGCGCATTCTCCAGCGGGGAATGACCTTTTATTTTCATATTTGAAAGTCTCAATTTCCTATTCGAGGTGTGGGACCCAATTGCGGTCTCATAGATCAAGCGTTGGGTATTTTATATATTCTTCATACTACACCCTCCTTCTGAGTTGCACAAACTTCTTAGCGCGTTGTTTGGTTTGGCTTGGTGTAGAAGAATAAATGTTACAAGGCCACTCACTGCCTAAATTTGACGTATTTGCATGGTTACCTTGAGGTCATGGAAATGCCACACCAAAGCACAGACAAAAATCGATCATCTCAAATACATTTTGATTTCACCGAGCTCCATCAAGTTAGGTTAGCTGGTCTTACGGGTATCTTGGACCATAGAACAAAAAACCACAAAAGACTTGATGACTGCTTCGCAGGAGCATCAAACCTTAAGGTGGTGTCAACCGAAGAATCTATGCACTATTTATAACTTCTCGATACGGGAATTATCATACGATCTCCTCTCACATATTTGATATACATCCTTCATTATTCCTATTTCAGGCACCGACAAAATTAAACTGCGCCCCTTACCTTCGACCAACCATGCATCGGGTTAAAAATCGACGAAGCTTCATACCGAGAGTCCCGAGAACAGAGCCTTCAATGTCAATCTAGAAACGAGCATCAAAAGGTCTCTCACCACCCAAGTGAGTTCCCCGATTCTAGTGGTGCACTGATTTTCTGTCTGGGATAAAGAGGTCTTGTACTACGACCAATCTCGGAATTAGGTGGTTTGATAGCGGTACCAAAGTTTCCCTCACCAGAAGTCAAAATGCCGTGCCTACGCAGCCTTCTTCTTCTGCGGTAATGGCGAGCGATCCAGAACATCCCGGCACCGTAGGCTATGGCGCCGACAACAACGCCAACACCGATGCCAGCAGAACTTCCATTGGCACCAGCAGTGTTTGCAGAACCATCTGTATTACCGAGACCGCCCGTGCCGTCAGGATGATCGTCATCCTTACTGTTTCCAGTAGAGGTACTGGGGTTTGCAGGGCTTTGGGATGTTGAGGCTATGAATTTCGATACTGTAATCGTAGTGTATTTTCCAGACAGCATAGGTGATACAGTAGAAGCGGTGGCAGCGGGAAAGGACGAAGCAGTGTCGCTGGCGATTGTGGTGTGGGCGATGGGCACTGAATCTAAAACAGTGGACACGTGTGCCGTCTTCGAGGTTGGTGTGGCAATGTCCAAAGACAAGGAATCTGTTGATGTGAATCCACTTGTTGTAGTTATATTCGTGGCAGAGATATGCAACATCATGTTCCTAGAACCTGAAGTGGTCACTGGAGGTACAGAGGACGTTTTCTCGACACCTGTGGCGGCTAAGCTCGTAGGAATTGTCGCCGGACCTTCAATAGCTGACGGTCTGCTGCTGAGAACAGACGGCTTGGTAGCCGGTCTCCCTGTGGAGTTATGCATAGAGATCGTGGGAACGTGTTCTGATTCATAAGCTCCAATCACGAGTAATGAAGTAGCATCACCGACGCTGTTGGTGACTTCGTTGGTAGGAGTCAGAATTGCAATAAATACCGAGTAAGAGCTCTGTGTCGGGATTGTGCTAGCCAGTATAGCCGAGATGGGTGATTTGACGAAGGTAGTCATTGGATACTCGGATATTCATGCAGTCGGGCTAAATGGTCTCGAAGTTCTGATAGTCGGCCTGAGCAAGATCCCTGTGACTCCACTTGTTGTGGCAAGTGAGCTGTGAGCAACAGTCTCAACTGGAACTGTAAATTCGGGGTTAGACGCACTCGTGGTGCGCAGCGAGATACCAGTGGTGATACTGAATAGTAAGGAATCGCTGGCGCTCTCCCAGACCGCAGATGTTGAACGGACGGCACTCAGGTCTTTCGTTTCGACAACGGACATGCTATGTACGCCAGCAGAGAATGGCGTCACGCTGCTTGTATCTATGACACGGGAGCTGCTGTCCAGTGGAAGGGGCGGAATCGTGCTTCTTGGGTCAGATGGAATTCTCGCCACGGAAAGTCTGCCTACGGTCGTACCCGTGACGGTCCCACTTGTAAAATCAAGTGAAGTTGATTGCTTTGTCACTGACGGAATAGTATTCGATACGGCGGTGTTCATACTCAGGAAGCTAGGGACCGATTGGGGTGAACTTGGGCCAACTGTGCTGACAAAACTGCCAGGGTTGTTGATGAACGTTGAAGTGCGATATGTTTCCTTGGAGACACTCCAACCACTATCAATAGAACCTGAAGTTTCTGACCCCGTGACGGAATTTCCAGTCACCGTGGGTGATTCCAAAGCGGTGGAACTGGTAGCGAAGAGGCCAGCCAATTCACTGAGCGACGTTTTGTCTGCTATAACGGAGGGAGTCTGGCTGATCGATGTCCAATTGTCTGTTGTCGATTCTCTGGCCTTAGACCCAATCTCCTGGCCTATTGGGGTTATAGTTGAGTCGACACTGGCGCTAATCTGGACGATCGATGTAGTTGCGGAGATCTCAGTGGTTGCTGCGACTGTTGACGCGATCTTAGAGACTGACTGTGAGCTAGCTACTGTGGCGGCGTAGGGTGTAGATTGGGTTGGGTTCGAGATCATGCTCGCTGTGGAGAAACTGCTGGAGCCCTGGCTATATGCCTTCGATTTCAGAGCGGATGTACTTGTACCAATCGTCTCGGGAGTAGTAACACCGTTACCGTCAGCTGGCAGAAGGAGATGGGTTGAGGCATCGGCGCTGATGGTGAATGATATAGTATTCCCGGAAACCAAGGAAGACGTTTCTGGTGTCGTCACTACATGGTACTCCTCACTTATGAAGGCCGGGCTGCTCGTGGTTCTTGTCGTTGCAGAGTACCGAGAAAGAATGGACTCTGGTAGAGATGGTAGGGCTACCGACGTGGTCAACAATGCACGCGTTACGGTGCCGCTGTCCATCCAGGGAATGTTTGTGTCGCTGTTCATATCGATCAGCGGCGGTACAACGACAGTGGAGTGCTCGCTAGGCTTCGGTGAAACTAGAGTTATTGAGTCGCCGGGAGCGTCAGACCGTGCAGTGAGACCGTACTGACTACTGATCCAGTAGGAACTGAAGAGAGCTTCTGAGCCATCACTCTGCACAGTATAGCCATTTGCAAGGGTTTCGCTGTCGCGAGTCCTTTGATACAGTACTTGGGTCGCGGACGCAGTACGGAATTTGGTCCATGCGATCACGACAAACACAACCATGGTAGGAATATAGAAGCGCATATTGCTACTCCAGAAGGCCCCATGCGAGATGGAGCGCCAGCCAATGTCCGACTCACGTGGAAAATGGTGATCGAGGTTGAAGGGGACTCCCGAAATTTGAGGAGGAATTTGAGGGGCCGTGGATCGTGAGGGATGTATGACAGGTACCAGTGCTGGTTGCTATGAATATAGAATTCAAGTACAGTTCAGAGGCAAGAACGTGGCGTTTTTTGTGGTAGTTCGTTTTTTCTCGGATGATTCACCTAGACTTTCTAACACTTTGCCTTTCTACTTTCGCGACAGATTAATGCGTTTGAGTGTCACTGTAGTATTTACGCAATTCTCGGTCTTCCTTCATTTAATGGCTGGTACTATGAGAGTACAACCTAATCGTCTTCTTCCAGTGGCTTCATAAGGTGGGTTGACCTCCCAGGGGAGGTTTGTGACCATAGGGCAAATGATGACGATCAATTACTCTTGCTTGGGTATGCCGTTATTGGCTGTGCTTTTGGTCAATATTTGTTAATAAGAAATGGAGAAGTGAAGGTCATGCATGCATGGTGCTTCGACGGAATTCATATCAAATGCAGGGAAACTTCAACAGTCTCGACGTGCTGCCTGCCAACCTGTGACGTCGAATTCATCTTAGTCTGTAACCTGGGGATATTTGGGTAACTGCAAGATTACATGAACCTACCGAGCCCGGAACCTGCGCCATAACACATTTGACTTGCCAGTCCGACACGAAGTCTCAGCTATTCAGCTCTCCTGATGTCCCTACCCAATAAGTCCTGGCTACTTAACCTCCCTATGGAAATACGATTACAGATTTACGATTTCATTTTTGATCTTCATGACTTATCCTGGAAAAGGTCTCTCATAGCCATTCAAGATCGTGGAAGGGTGTTCACAACGGGCGAGCAATATCGCATTCTTTCGATTTGTCCTAGCTGGGCCGTCCAAGATGTTTCTTCACTTCAGCTTTTACTTGTCAATCACCAAATTCACATGGAGACCGAGGCTTACATTTTCTCCCGGTGCACTCTCTTTTTCCAACACTCGCTTGATCCTTGCCGACTAGGACCCTTCCTGGACACGTTGAGTGTGGCTTCACGGCACCATATTCAAAGTGTTGGATTCGAGGTTCGGTTATTTGTTCATCATGAAGAAGGAATCCCGAAACGTCCCTTGATGGATTATCACCGAGCTCATGAATTGCTTACCGCAAGACTCCTGAATCTTAAGGAAACAGTATTTTACTTGAATCCTGATTTCTGCGATTGTTGTGGTGAAAGCACCGACATTTCCGCTGCTAGAATCCGCCTAGCCAGCATATCCCAATCATTTCCGGTACAGGTGCAATTTCTTGTCCCTCATGGAGGGGACTTGATTTGATAAAGACAAGAATGAAAAGCTCTATATCAGCTTTTGCGCACCCAAGTTTCTGTTACTTCTCCTCTTCTACATCTTGGCTACGCGTATTCATTTCTCATGTAGCCTAAGGCAGGCAGGTCAGCCGTGATGGGAGCGGATACCCGCCTGGAGAGTCGCTACCCTTGTACGAAATCAATGAAAATTCCTGAATGCGCCCGTGCCATTACTTCAGTTGGTACCATGGGATTGGGCGTAACCGAGGACAAATCAAGACAGCTACTTTATGAAATAGAGCTTTGCAATTATGACGGCTTCATTTCACGCAGCACATCTGTGATGATATATACTCTTTGAGCTTGGATGTCACCTCCCCCTAATGCAGATCTTCTCCTCGTCATTTTCTTTCTTTTGTATCTTGTGTCAAATATAGCCTAAAGCAGCCCGGGCATTTCACACTCTACAATATGATGGAATAAAGCTACAGGAGGTGCAACCGCACAATATGAGAGGAGCATGATGTGTGAAATAGATGCGGGGGATAGATTCTACCTAAGCAATGGATGGACTGTAGCGAGTGGTAGATTCACGTGCCACACGAATACATGATATGTAGATAACAGACAAAAATTATTTATTTATTAAAATTAGAAAAAAGATACACAATGTTATTCGCAAAAGCTAGATTTATAAGAAAATTAAAATTAATAAGAATAAGAATAATGTCAACTCAGTTCCGAAGCACAAACAGCACTAGAAGAGTACATGAATACATATTTGTAACTAAAAAGTGAAGATTACGGAAGTGAAAATGGATTTGGCGGCTAATGAAGGCTCCATGACACGTGTCTCAACCTATATTTTCCTTCAATGGCAATGCTTGTGAAATGCATGCGAGTAATGTCTCTCGAAACGTTAACGTGACATGGGGTACTCTTTCGTTAAGGCCTTTTACATCGTAAGACAACATGTAGCACACATCGATCGACCGCCTGTAAAGTTCTAGAGCACCCATGCACACTCATACCTAATGGCTGACTGTACGAATGGTTACCTATACAGGATACAGGGTTAAGGAGGGATGATTGCCAGTAAAATCTTATCGATACCTCTCTATCGCAAATAACGTTAGACTAGCAATAGAGATGCCAGCAATCAGGCTCTAACGCTAACAAAGCAGGTTTTATGCCTTGCCTATAATGACTCCCGACGATGCCCTCGAATTCTGCATTGGGGATGGATGCTCTCCTCGGGTCATCCCTTCTTGTGGCTTTAATTCTGAAAGCTTCCTTCATAAGCGTTATGTGTAGCGCCCGTAGATTCTCCCTTCCCTTCTAGTTATCTAAATATTGCTTCTCCAGCTCTTTGTTCCAAGCTTGCGAAAACCTCCCACGCAAATCTCAGATTTCTTGTATTTCAACTCGGAGCTGTGTGAAAAGAGTCCTTGCGAACCTTGGTCAATCATTTCGGGTTCTTCAAGGCCAGCTTTGAGAGCTATAGATTTCAACGAACCACAGGTGAATTTGATGTTGGTTCAGAAGTATTCACTACGAAGTATCGACCATGTACGCGCAGATTGTAACCTGAAATTATTCATGATCAAAGATTTATACAAGCGATATCATTGCGCGATCGAGCAAGCCATAGGTGCAAGTCCCAAGGTTTCTGCGAAGACAGAACAGTCAGCACATGAGAATATATCAAACAAGCGGCCAACCTAGACTCACTACCGGCCTTTATGCCCGTGCCGGACATGACGGGGTCCGGGGCGAGTAAATGGTGTTGTGTCTTTTCGAGAGACTGACTCGCCGATAGTGCGATGAAAAGAGCTATATCCGGGAGGGGGAGAGGGTGCGCCAAGTGGCGGGCGTGCGTTATCTTGATATACTTTCAGAGAATTTACTCTCCAAAACGCCTCCCTGAAGGCAGCAGGGTTGTTCTGAACGAACAGATTGCAAGTTGGAGCTTGGGAGGCGCAAGAACCGGAGGACCAGACGTTACCGGCCCAGTCAGCGCAAAAGGTGATATCGAAGACCTAGATCCAGGAGGCACTCGCGGGCAAGATGTCAAAAGGTATAGTGCGCCCGTGTGTCATAGATTGCGGTGAACGTACAATTTGCAGATCTTTAAAGTGGTAATCAATATCGCAACCTCCAGAGAAAGCAGCCGTAGGTGTACCCCAGGTTGCCGGATCTGGCTCTCCGTTGATGATATCCCAGGGAATACCATACCGAGGAAAAGACCAGATTTTGATTCCGGTGGATTTCCACTCTGTAGCATATATACCACCGCCAGCTTGGTTGAAACCGTCGCCATAGGATTGCGAGCTACCGCTCAGGATAGCGCAACCGGAGTTAAGCGGCTGTCCCGGGGCCCCCACGTAGCAGTTGGAAGTTTCGAGAGAGCCAGTGAAGCCTGAATTCTGAATTGAGCAACCATCGTTCGTGTGAAGAGTCATTTGATTGACGGACTGGCTATTAACGCCTTCGATGATATCAATTATCTGCTCCCAGCATCCAACTAGTCGCATGGTTATATATACGCTCCTGGTGAGGGACTTTGATGCAATCTCATCAGGAAGTGGCACTTACAAGGCAGGCCATGTCCCGCACACGCCACCCGGCATGTGTGCCAGATCCAGAATGAATAATCCGTGTCCATAGGACCTGGTACTTGTTAATCGCACACTTTGCCGACCGGAGCCAGAGGCCTGGTGCTCTGCGTCAACGCCGATGTACACGGAACTACCCGTTGCCCCAATAAGACCGCGAATCGTGGCTGCCGACCGATCAATGTAGCTCACATAGCCGTGGGTAGGATCTATGTCCTATAACGGCAGAGTCAAGTAAGTACACCGCGGCTCGGCGACCAATCTGGATCATGAAAGTGATGAATTAATTTATGTCAGAGACATACTGTAAAAAAGTTGAATTGGTCGAAAAAGGAGTCGGTGGTTCCATAATCGTCTTGCAGAGTATACGCGGCACAACTGATCTGGGCGAGCAAGCTGGGGAGCGGGATAGCGGTAAGTATTCCACGCATATTGGATGTCCGTTTCTCAAATATAAAATACCTGAGTCGGCGTTGGTATGGATTGAATGTTTTTGGCCCTTGTTGAGAATCGTTAACGTGGTAGTTTTCCCAAGTCGAGAGCTTCAAATGTGATTATACCCTAAGGTTATATTCATTACCCCATGACTGGGAGCGTTGTATGATGGAAGTGGGTGTCAACGTAGGAAAAGACCACCACGTGGACGTGGAACGTAACGTATGAAAGCTATCCGAGTCAAGAAAGGATAAGCATAAAACACGTCAAAGATCAAGCGAGAGCGAGGCAATCTGAATACAGTATCTCTATCTTGAGGAAACTAATTTGTGCAATTTCTTTTTCGACCTCAAGAATGTGTCAAGATCGAGTTGTGTTTGCGTGAACTTCTGTCTCCGAGCCGTAACTATATAGAAATAGGATGACTACAGAAGATGGTCAAGAAATCTTAGATCACAATTTTCTTGCCATGAACTATCAAACATGAAATGAAACGCGAGCAAATATCTGTCGAATAAATAGTACCATGACTGCATAGAAGAGATCGGCAACCTTATGGGCAACATCATGCAAATGCAGGAAAATTGGATCTAATACTTCTATTGGGGTTTCGGGGACCCGGAAACTTGTCTTACGGTTTTCCTTGTCCGAGTCCTCATCGATAGAGTGTAAGTCCTCATCGATAGAGTGTAAGTCCTCATCGATAGAGTATAGGGACTGAGCAGCATGCGGAGGAGGCGGAGAGGGCGTCTACCTAACCGTGTCAGTAGAAGCCTTTCTTTCATGGATATGGAATTGATGGCTAGGAACATATAGAACTAACTACCTCTTCGATAGAGGCGGCCATTGGCCACTTAGCTCCTCTGGGTTGAGCAGGCATTTTCAAGGGTAGAGGGTCTTGGAAATATAGGAAGTTCCGTCTAGTGCAGGCCGTAAACACGCAGGAGTATGTGCTGTACTCTACATTAAATAGCCACACCGGTAGTTCCTATCCGTAAAAAATGTAGGAGAATTTGGAACCATGGTGCACATTTAGCCCTGGCGCGAAAAGCGCCTAGTCAGAGGCTCTTGTCACGTATTGTCTCAGCAATACGCCTTACTGTACGTAGTCAAGTGGGATAAGAACGGAGCAATAACATTAGAGGTCCTCACGCAGAGCTTGTCTTGTGAATGATTTGCATGTATAAAAATGCAATCCTTGAGATTGATTTTGCCAGGAGATCTGTACAAGGGCTAATTCACTTCCAGGCGGAGTGGTCATGACAGACGTTGAATTCGTACGCCAAAATTCTGGTTTTGGACGTTCAAGGCCAAATTAGTAAGATCCCTTCGCTCCACCGCACAAGACTAGTCTTGCATGATATTCATTTGAACGCACCTTTGAAAGACACCAAACTATTAACCTTTTTCGATCAATTTTATAACATACAGTATTCTATACAGAAGGTCCCAAAAATGCTTATGGTAAATCAGGCAAGGCCCACAGCCAACAGATGAGGAGTTATTTTGGAACTCCCATAATGATGCAAATAACAATAACAAAGCCGACAACGAAGTAGGTTAAAAGGATCAAAGATTTGAAAAAAAGGACAGACCGAGCCCGAGAACCCACGCGATCAGAGGACCTCACAGATTGAATAAAAGCTGTATACGCACATTTTGATCCATATGAACGATTCAGATTGTTGACTGAGAACCGATGAATTGCCGGAGAATTGTGTTGTTGAGGACAACTAATGCATGTTTGCTTTTGTGGTCGATCCTCTGGTGGGCTTGAATTCGCTACTTCGTTTTCTTAGCGCTATTAATTTGAAGATTCATTAGGGGCGTAGAATAGACTGAACGAAAGGTTGGCAGGCTTGACTTGAATGAGCTAATGCATCCAATAAACTACATATTGTCATTGCCGTGGAGATGCCCGTGCTAATGTAGAAATGAATGAGGTGTCTATATAAATATTCCTCGTCCACACATAAGAGGATGTGGGGGCGGAGCGGGGGAGTGGGGGAGTTTTGTTATCATCATGACGGGTGACCGGGACAATGACAAGGGGAAAGATAGATGGTAATGGAGAACCATACCCCCGTTGGACGATCTTCCGAGTTTTTGTGCTATTTTAGCTTGAGATTTGTAGATCCAATAATCCGTAGACACGGCAGCGGATAGAAAACAGAGGAGCGACGCTATCTTGACGCTCATGGTAAAGCCAACAATGCGCGTCGTTGAAATTTTCTAGAGACATTAGTGCGTTTTTCGAAGTGAGTCACTTGGGACATGTGTGAAAGCCACTGGCTGGCGTCTGGAATCCCTTGTCGCTGTTAGAGTGCCGCTCTGCCAAGCCTCTTTGGCATTCGCCATTAGTGATCTGCGACATTAGTGATCTGCGAGGGATTCAGGGGGTGATCAACTGCCTCCCCGCGAAAGGTCAAAACGCCTCCGAAATTTCTCGTACTCGCCGCTGCCACCACCTCTGCACGTGGTCACTGCCGGTTTTCAAAGAGTCATTTTAGGCCGACCGCTCAAAGTACGAATCTAATTTTATTCGGCCTACCATACAACCTCATTTTCTCGTAATACCTTAGTAAATTTTACGACATTATCCGTTATCTCAAGCGAGCGTCAATTTCCGTTCACGGTATGCTAAGGGGAAGGTAATTCTTGGTGAATCATCCGAGATCGGAATCGCCCTCGTGTTGACTCCACGTTTCGTAATTACCCTGCCATCTTTGCCTATCAACAACAAGCAATCTTCGAGTCATCAGCATCCTCGTCAGAGTCCTGACCCTTAGTACTCTCTAACGTGTCTCGTCGATCAAGATCAAGACCCAAGTACAATTGTCATTTGACCACCACTGTTCTTTTGATACCCTTACCCAGTATACCAGTACGTCATTACACGATACGCAGAAAAGCGAAATACTTCACTGGCGTACTTTCCCACTGGTATTCGAGCGTCTTGGAGCGACGGTCCACAAACACAATAAGGGAAAAGTAGGAGAGCCCGCTATCTTAAATCACTTATATAATATCTATCGTTAACTCAACTTTGGTCACCGGCAGCTCCTACTGTATGCGATAATATCACCACTTTGATTACTATCTACCAATGAACTTCATGAACCTGCCCAACGAAGTTTTGCTTTATATCGCTAGTTTTCTGGGACAAGAGCTGGATATAAATGCTTTGTCGTAAGTCTGTAGGAAACTTCACTCATTACTCGATCGCGCTCTCTACCAGCACAATATTCGCTATTCTGGTAGTACCGCTCTGCGCTGGGCAGTACGTCAGGGTCTTGTCGAAACCGCAGCAAAAGCCTTGAAAGCTTGTTGCCCTCTCTAGCCAACGATTAATGACCATAGATGCCTATTAATCGTTAAGGTAGTATTAGGCGCTTCTATATCTGGATCTTTCTGTACCCGCCTCGAGAGACAGAATATTACCAGAAGGCTTCTATATATCACTATAGGATCTACAGACGATAATGATTAGCCGTCGACTCTGATCGTATGTATTAATTCGCGTTCTAGTGATCTAGGCTAGATAGCCTTGTTAATTACTGCGGAGTATGGGTATCTTAAGTTCGTGGAACTTTTGATAGGAGCTTAGTGTGATATTGAACTGTTAGATCGTAACGGCTACTCCCCGCTCTTTCACGCTATACGTAATAACCATACCAGTGTGGCTAAATGTTTGCTTTCGGTGGGAGCGGATCCTCACACACCGGCCTACGTATATGAATCGTTAGTCTGCTGCGTGGTAAGGTGCGGCTATCTTGCGTCCTTAAAGATGCTTCGCTAATATAGGGCATTTCCGACTCCCGAAGTAATGCCTGTATGTCGATTAGGGCCGTTACAGGCGGCTGTAAGTAGTAAGCATTACGAAGTGGCTGTGTTTCTTCGGGAGGCCCTGGAGTTGGATATAATGATTAAGCTGGATTATAGAAACGTCCGCGTATTACTTCTTTCTATAGATGCTGCTTGTGGCTGGGAGGACCTTATACAAAGACTCTTGCTTCTTTAATACGCAGTGGATGTAATCGCGCAAGATAAAGCTATATTATAGCTATTAAAAAGAGTGAACTCTTTATGCAGAGCAGCCGTAAACGGCCACTACCGAGTCGTATAATTACTTCTGAAGTGGGATACGAGCCCGAATCCCCCGCCCGGGCGCAGAGCGGAGATGGGGCCCTTATTTTGGGTAATCCAGGGTAGATATACCATGATTGTTAAACTCCTCTTAGACTACGGAGCGAATCCAAATACACCCGACTCACGCGGGGGAACGATACTAGCCTTCTCTTTCCTATACCCCGAGATATTTCGACTGCTAGTATGGCGAGGCGCTCATATCATCGATAAGAGAATTGTCATTGGTATAAGGATCTTAGCGCTTTCTACTTATTCTCTTCTCGCCTATTATGTATTTATGGTTTAGAGGTTGTGGACCGGGCGATGGCGGTACTTACTTCGTGTTGCGCGCGAGGAGGGAATCTAAGCTCAGGTAATAATTGACTGGAGAATAGGGTAAGTACAGTGGGAGAATTCATAGATCGACCCTTAGCGGCGGTGTTGGGACGTCTCTTAGGTAATCTTTTCTTCCGTAACCTCCCTATGTAGGCCTCTTACAGCATCCACGTGTATAGACCTCTATTCTCCGTCAGATTTCCCGACTCTGTTTTCCTTTTGTTTAATCCCTTTCCTAATTTAGGAACGGGTATGAACAGGCTCGTCTATATTTATATCCTTCTAACTCATCGGAGCGATAGTCTACAGAAGAGTACAAAGACGGATATTTAAGATACCTGAAATGGCTGGATTCAGTCACGCACGAATAACACCATATTTCTGTTATTCTGAATGAATCCGATACCGAATAGGAATAATAAGGAAGCGCGCTTCGTATAATCCTACCGGTTGCCTATGTTTACCTTATCAAAATAGACCACTTAACCCTCTTCCCTGCTTACTATTCTTTTCGCTATCGATTTTCTATATCACAACCACCCATCTACCTACAACCCGTACTAGTTCAAGGTGACTAGATTATCCACCAAATGCTTGTGCTTTTTAAGACCGTTATAATTACGGCCATCCTCTTCCTTTAAACTGGCTATAGGGGCCCTGTTCACTAGTAGGTTGTTGTTTGGGAGACTATTATCTAGGAGACTACCACTATTATTATCGTGGAAACTATCAATATAACCACTACCGTCCCCGCCCGCGAATCAATATACCGCACAACGGCAGCAGCTACTCCTGCTCATACCTAGTCCAAGATCCGTTTCTTATCAACTAACGAAGCCTTTCTTATTTTCTAATACCTATGCATAGAAGACCGTCGACTTTGTGAAAGTGAATGGAGCCCTAACTGCGGACCCTACGTAGCCTCATTTTGAGCCGAGCACCAACTAGATGACTTAATCCCATGAATCAAGCACCCAGAAAGGGAGTATGACCTCGGCAACTCTAAATTCTCATAGTCTTTTTGTGGCACAGACATACTCTGTTGCGATCGGTATTCCAGACGGAAAGAAGCCCACAAGACGGAGACATGAAAAGTGCCTGTGATTCCATACCGGCTGCCTATGGTTTCTGAGCATGGCTCTGCTGCTGTGGTATCTAGCGTTGAATAATCTAATACAGCGTCAAAATTTAGTATTAGTAAAAAAAGGAATTACGCAGAATACCCCACGAGGCTAGGTTTCGGCCACCACTCCTAGTTTTGCAATTCTCGCAACTTTCGGAACTCAACTTAGACTGCACCAAGCTTGATCAAGATTTACACAAGGCATCGATCAGCCTTGTGCGAGGTGAGTCTGATATTTCGACCAAGGTTTCTGCAGCAGATTCAAGACACAGAAATCGTCGACGCCGAGACTATTCAGAGCACAAAATGCCTGGCAGAAGACCGGGATAGGTGAAAACGATGAATATGGTCGTGCGTGAGGGCCAGATAAACCAGGAAGCGGCCCAGCGTGTTTGAGTATATAGACAGGACGTCGGACGCTACCTACTCACACCGTGATCAAGCCGACTATAACAGCTACATTGATGTGTTTTGTGTCTTCACCGATATTGTACCCGAGGCTGTTCTCGATTTGAGTTTCTGTTCCCGATACCATGTTCCGGTCAATTGGTCGTGGTGAAGATGGTCTCTGTAACGAGTCTTGTGAACCATTCAACTGCTCAAAGGCCTCTCTGAAAAGTTTCTTACCATTCGGTAGTGATTTATCTGGCTCACTAAGAATCGAAAGTTATCGACCTGATGCCGGATCGTTTCTACTTGACGTCGAATCTCGTCCTGTGTGGCAGCGAGTCGCTACAGTAGTTCTATGTGACTTTTCTTACGACCAAGAAATCTCTTGGGAGCGTTCCTATTGGCCTGTCGTCTTTTGACTTGCGTAGAAGACGCTGATTCCAGATCTAATGAGCATGTAATCATTGCTTGCGTCTCTGGCTCGCCACTCGTGAAGTTGCGATGAGGTAGCCCTGTTGCAGACATTGCTCGTATCGGCTCAGGTGTTGCGTAATTCGATGATGCCGATGAAGACGTTGTCGCAGCATAAGAAGATATTGGAACACGTGCGTTCACAGGGGAAGTAATATCACTAGAATGGTTGACCTTTGACTGCGGCGTTAATGGCCTCGTTCTGAGAGAATGAGGATGGCCCCGTGGGGACGTACCGGTGCTCATGTGTCCTGAGAGAACGTTAGATGGTGAATTGAGTGAGCGTTCAGTCAAGGGTTTCAGTACTGGTAATAAGGCGGAGTCCGCGAGAGATGGTAAGGGGGACTGCTGCCGACCAAATTTCACTAAGGGCTCTGGGGAAAGAGATAAAGATTCAGTTGTCTTCGCGTAAACGAATACAGTCATCTTCATTGGGGAAGAATAGTTCAAAGCCGGTGATTCCGAAAATCCACTGACATGTTCCAGTAACATAGGCAACAAGGGCTGGGATGTTAGCAACATAGAAAACCGAGGTGCGGCAGACGAGCCTTATCTGGGTTTGATGGAAGGCCTGGTGGAGGTAGAAGTCATGCTAGCTTGGGATGCTTCCCCAAGGCCAATGGGCTTTTCCTGAGGGGCCATGCCTCGTGCCGGTGGGTCCAGAGTCATATGCAAGTCAGCGTTCCATGACGAGGAGACGTCCACCAGAAGCTCAACTGACCCGTAAGGATGCCACCGTTAAAGTATTGGCCGCGGAGGTGGTCGGTGAGCCGAATGAGGAGGGCTCGAACATGTCCCTTTTGCTAGGCTCCGATTACGAAGGGGCGAGCGACCTCCAAGCGATAACAAACGATCGTTAGGAAACATTTCTCCGACGGTGAATATGAGGCAGATCCCCAAGCATGCCCTGAGCACAGGATGAGTGGCTACCACCTTGATCTGCTCCATCTGCCCGTTCATCCATCCATCCTCCCAGTTCTCACGCCTCCCCCGGGACAAATCCCATACACGCCAACAGTGCCATTCTCCTACAGCAGTATTTTTACTAGAATGCTTCAGACCAAGTTGACTCTGAATGTAAGTTAGTCGCTTTGGCTCTTCCACTCGCCTATATTGCTTATAGAGCAGCTGTGATAGTGAGGCGAATAATCCCAACAATCCCCTCTAAATGTCGGATGATGAGGGGTGTTCTTTCCCGAATTAGCCTGCGAGGTATCTAATCCTCTTCCAGATTTTACATGCACTTTTTTTCTTGTGCAAAGCCCAATCATCGCTCTCTCACGATCAGATCGTCAACCTCTACGAAAGAGTCGGAACGATTACCGATTGCCTCGTCAGCTACGATATCAACGACAGCGACTCTTTACTGCAGCCACCTGGTGCCAGATTTAGTGATACAGGTGGCACAAATGCTAGCTCGTTTCATCCCGTTTCATCGGTAATGTCCACTATATCCCATGCACTGAAGTTGTTTTTTCTAACATTTCTCAATTTTCTAGATTCTTCCCCGGTAACTTTGGACAAAGGAGCACGGGATCATCATAAGTCAACCCCATTTCCCACCCCCGACTCGGATCGATTCCACTCCCCTGCACAGTCAAGCACGAGAAACCTGCTGAGTGAATGACCCTTGCCATTTGATGAGGAAGTTCAAGGGCACCGCGCCCCAGGCGCCTTCAACGAGCACAATCCTCCGCAGGTCGAGAAAACCCGCGTAATACCAACAACACATGTCTCATCCGGATGTGATCAAAATGACTTTGACGCCGCCCCTCGAGGAATTGACAAGATAGAATCATCAGACCAATCGCCCATGTTCGCTCAGGGTCCTCCGATTGTACGGACGAACCCGGATCCTCTACACGTCCTTCAGTTGGAGGAATAGAACAATCACCAGAAAGGGTAGATCCCGACGAAGAAGATCCCACGACCAGCCGACCAAAGACGCAGATCCCCGACCGCGACCGTGTTGAAGAAAGGGATCACGATACACCACATGGGGTTCCACCTCATGATAATTCAGGTGGCGACATTTAGGAGGGTTTTCATGAGATGGAAACAACAGATCCCGAGGAAGATGCCCATTGAGATAACCCAGATACGCCTTGTTATGACAACTACACCCCAGTTACAGAGATTTCCATAAGGGGTCCGAGATCGGGTCCAGGTGCTTCATATTCCATCGTCGAAACTAGTCAGCACGATTTACCAACGACTCCAGTGCCAGCGATGGAAAGAGTGGACGCAGGTGATGGGACGCCAGGCGAAAAATATTTTACTGGTCAAACTTCCAGGAATTGCCAAGGCGAACAACATTCCTCGAAATATCAGCCAACTGTTGTTGATGGCCTCCATGAAATCGACGATAATGATGCTGATGATTCTTTCGCCAATGATGATCTCGGGGATTCAGACGTCGAGGCCGTCTTGGACGACGCACGCAGATTCCTGGGGGACATTTCTGCCGGTCATGAGAGCCACCCCAGTGGGGCAGCGAATACGGAGTTAGACCCAAATGCTTCAGTCCCAGCCTCCTGCCTAGCTGACGATGATGATCGGCATGCGCTGCCCATCAAGGAACAAATAGATATATCGGAGGCTTTTTCGGAGAAGGGGAGCCACGAATTGCGTCGTAAGCGGAGACTTTCATCGACTGTTGGTCCCCAGTCACCTCCTACCATCCAGGAATCTCAGGGCCCGCCTTCACAATGGCGTGAGCCAAATGGCATCAGTCCCTCCCAACCTAGATAGAGATCGGTGGAAAGGTCGCTTCCCTCACCAAAGTCACTTATCTACCCTTCTGCCAGACCAAAAGGACGAAATTGAAAGGAAAAGCAGCTGAGTTCTGAAGTCTGATTTGACTGAATTTAGGGAGAAGCACACCAAGCTATAGAAGTCGACCGGATTCTGGTCTTCTCCGTTGCTCGATCCGTCCAAGTTTCCCAGTATACCTGGTGGTCGAAAGGGTCATGAGATTTGGCGGTATATAGAGCTGATGCAGGCAGAGGATGAGACATATTATCTCAAAGCTCGGCTTGCAGATATAATGCTGTATTTGGAGTACGTCGAAGAATTCGATAAACAAAAGAAAGCCGGGCATCCCGGCCAGACTGCGAAAACCCGAGCGACGATTATTTTCCGTGGCACGGAAGCTTTTCCCAGAGCGAAAGTGGACAAGACCCGAATGTCTTTCCATGAACATAATGTCGTCGGGGAGCGGTGGTGGTGGTCTGGGTCCTACCTAGGTCGTTGGTTCATTCTCCTGTGCAGCGAAGAAACAGGGAGGAAAATGTTGGTTTCTCAGAGTGCCCGGTTGCGCTAATTCCGCTGACGAGTCTGCAGACTAAGCAAGTCTTTTAGGTTGGATGCATTTATTTTGTATAATCTATACAACTGCAGGAGCACCATAGCCTGTTGCAGCAAGTTCAACGGGGTTGTGGACGGGTTCTTGACTGACGGCCAATTCCCCAAACAGATCAGCAACAAAGAAGTCCAGCAGTGGATCAAAGATGCAAAAGTTATCAGTCAGGAGACCGTACCTGCCATTGGCTGGCAGGCCCGGAGCACTAATAGGGTGGCGAGCAAAGCCTCTGTTTTTCTCTCTGCTCGTCAAGGCAAATGATCCTGATATCGTTTTCTACGGCGTTGGGCGTAGAATGTTATAATTTAAACAGCAATTAAGGGTGCGTTATATATTAATTTAGAGACTTCTTATGAGCGTGTATATCTGAAGCAGTTGATCTAAACGGGCGCTTGAGGGCGTGGGTGAGCGAAACCTCCACCTCGTATGCGGGCACAGGAACCTGGAAATTTCTGATTGTGGTGGGAGCTCCCTTAAGAGGACAGGCGCAAGGTAGCCTAGGCTAATTGTGCGGGTGAAGAAGCGCCAGGCGAATAGTGTACGAGCGAAAACGCAACGAAACAGGCGCACGTGACACACACAATTCATTAACGCCCGGCGACTAAGCCGAAAGGGCAACTATCGCTGATCTATCAATGCAGGTCCTAATATACATATTCCGTGTCTCTTTCGAGCCCATACATGGATGCTTTCGGTATATTTCCTCTCGGCTGTCCATACCATACGAAAAATAGGTGTACAGTGCCGCTGAAAATCAGCTTCACGTTGTTCTTCCCTTCGATTGTTTCTCGAACTATATTCTGAAACATGCTAGAACCCCGTTGACGACAGAGCGGCCCGATCCATATGAAGCCTAGTCGTTGTACTTAATCTTATCAAGATTGTAGTTGCCTGATTCATTGGTCGATGTGACAGGATGGGCAGAAGAAGCGACGTTGACGACTCGAGAAGAGAATCCAGGGCTAGCGCTGGCGAGAAGAGCTGACTTCAAGAGCTCAAAGAGTAGGAAGTGGGCAAGGTGGTCGACTCCAAACTGCATTTCAAAGCCGTCCTGAGCGTGCTCTAACTTTTGCAGAGCCATGATGCCGGCGTTGTTGACTAGGATGTTGACTTGGCCGTTCGATTTTTGGAGAATGGCTTTCGTGGCAGCACGCACGCTGCTCAGGGAAGTGTTGTCTATCTCAATCATCAAGAATGGGTGGGCATCCCCGGTAATCGCCTGCTGTGTCCTTTTAGGTTGACATAGACGTGTGTAGGGACGGCATGTCTCATTAAAATCGAGAGCTAGGTTATTAAAATATATCACGGATTCTCTTCATGATCATCGAAAGCGAAATGGAAGAGGACCGATGTCTTCTCCATCTCAGTGCTTGAATGCTCCATCGAACAATCCTTAATGCTCTGGATGACAGACCCGCATCGTTCAAGTTCATCCTCATCTGAAACCCAGTCAAGGGCGTCTGTCCCAATTAGATCCCTCATCTCGTTCAGTTCCTGTAGTTTCTCTTGTTCTTGGCGATGTTCTTCCGAGCATTTCTGCATCTCTTCCTCACTAAAATGAACTGGGCACTCAACAGATCTCGTCTGTGCTTCTTCATCCAGGGACATAGGCCAATTTTTGAGGACCCGGGACATGGCATACTTCAACGAGACGGAGTCTCCTTCCCAGGGAGCCTGTGCATGATGAAAAAGCTTCGCTCAAAGCATACCGTTCTCGGTTCTGATGGCGTCAAAACGATCCGGCAAGGACTTCATGGTCAACGCAGAATAATAAAAGTGAAAAATCCGTCTCCACATCGTCTCTTGAACACTCTCTTGTTCTTCATGACTAAGTTGATCAAAACTTTCAGGCAACTTGACCTCTCGCTTAGATAATGTCTCGGACAATGGATCGCCCCAATTTTGAAAATGATGGGGGATTCCAGCGCACAGACAGAGAGGCAGAATAACTGCATGTTGCCAGTCAATGATACCTACCACGTCGCTGGAGGTATTTACTAGGATACTATTAGGTGAAAACTCCGGATGGCGAAGTGTTGGGCGAGACATGCGGTGGTCGAATGGGACGTCGACGTAAGGCGCTGACTTCAAATAATTGGTAAGGAGATGTTGGTACTGAATAGGTGAGAGGTTTGGAACTGGTGTATTTCTCGCAGGTATCTTTCGACGTGTAGGCGTGGTTTGCCAAATCGTTCGCAGAATTCTAACTCGCGTTTGGCGGGTGCTTCAAAACATGCAGAAAAGGTATTCCCTCGTTCGAAGCCAATATTTGCAGAGAAAAGGCACGGATAGCGACTCACATAGACCGTGGTAAATCTCCAGCGAGGCCCGTTCCTGGTACCACCATTCATGTTGTGCAGTTGGGCCAACGACAATGTCGTCTAAGACTGGGATAACGTGTTGTGAGCTGTCAAGATCACGGCGGTGATAAAGACTTCCGCTTGCTGGGAAGTGGGGGCTCATGAACCGTCTCTTAAGATCAACAATATGTCTCATTATTTTGGCCCGAGTTTTGGTATCCATGGAGAACCACCGGTCGCTCAAGGGTGTTCAAGTCTTTCAAGTAGAATGTATTCAATTCCAGCGGGATTTGTCTGATCTTGAGAATACGCAAGGACCTTAGGGACGGGGACCCCACGAGCAAGCAGTAGTGCGAGTGTGGCAGCCTCACAGGCTACTGCGTAATGTTTTGGAACAGTCGTCTTGTAAGGCAGTCTTGCAAGAATTGCGTACAGTAGATTTCGAAATCAGTTGAACCTCTTAACTCTTGCAACTTCATTGCCGGAAAACTATTTTCGATGCCGGCAAGCACTGATTGGATAAAGGCCTTTGGGCCCTATTTCAGACCGCTTTCTATAAAAAGTCAGTGTACTTTACATTACTGTACGATGGGACCTGGGAGTGATGTATTTTACACGAAACTGCCATACACACGATACCTCTGGGGCGGTGGGTCTCATAAATTGGGTTTTGGTAGCTGCTTTACTGTACAACAGCGAAATTGTACTGACGTCGAAGTTGCAGTGACGACAAAAGTTTGAATATCCCCTCGGAACCACTCCTAGACCGCCTAGTGTAGTAACATACCACTTCCAAATCTCGGTCCTAGGAACACGCAGAGAAGTACATTATCACGAGTTATCCGATAGGCAGAGCATTTTTTTAACTCAAGTTACGTTCTGAGGGTGTTTCGATATCATGAGGTGCTTAGGGATGATTTACGACCGGTAGAATATTATGTATTCAGCTAATGCGTGTCCCTGCGTGTCCAAACTTTTACGTAGTCAATGTGTTAGAGCTTGGAAACGAACATGATAGCTGCTAACTCGTATAGCACCTGCACTTATTTAGATCCTCTGGTCTCAAATCCTCGGACGATAATCCGGAATTTAGGATACTTCGGTCACACAACTGTGTCTAGATGCAAACTTAAGCCTTTCGCCGGCTTATAGACTCGGAGCGGTCTCAAATGAGTTGTCCTAATATAGCAAACCCAGGTTGCACGAGGAAAAGAGTGAGAAGACTCTACTGTCTAGGATAATTTAGCTTTCTATATACGAAATCCAAGTACTGCAGGCTCACAAAGGGTTAAGTATCTATAGATTCGAACCAGGAAATGTGACACAGAATATTCTCATCCAGGAGTAAGCCTCGCCACAATGTCGTTCCAGATAATCGGCCCATCAAGCTAGTTACAAGTCCCGACCGAATGTTGACTAACCAGATATATGCTTGAGCTCCAGCGAATCATGGTTTCATTCTACCGGTAGAGGCTGGGACCCTACCTTGTCATCAGTTGGGCTGTGATAGAACTGATTCGATGTACAACGTACAGATCTCGAGGTAGGAGTGGCGAATTTCAAGGGATGGCATGTTAATGTGGCTAAAGAATATACCAAAGGATAACCACTATGGGTACCAAAGCCACAACAATACCGAAAACAACCCATCCTATGACCTCCACGTATGCAACCAATACAAGGGCAAGACAAATAATAGCCGCCAACAAAACGATCTCAAGAACAAAACAGGCAATTTCTCCTAGAATGGAAACTTTCGGATCATATTCTGAGCGGAAAGCGAATATAGCCGAGCAAGCAAAGGCCAGGCCAAGATCAAGCATGAAAAACAGCCAACTGACTGCAAGCACTTGCCGCACTTTGTCTTCGTGAAAGAATGGGTCGGTGTTAATATCTGCAGGATCAGAAAACTTTGACAAAATGATTGTGAATGTTATTGAGCCACCGAAAATGCAAACCTGCACTGTTAGTGTTATTAACTTCTCAAGCCACTCCATTAATTTTTCGTTACATATTGCTTCTGTTGCTAATTTCTTTTGCAGAAGAAATAAAACTCTACCATTCTGTAACAGCGGACTATGATCTCTACATTTACGGTCTAACCTCTGAAGCGCCGGAGGCTAATGGCGGGACATCTACACTCTCTAAAATCAATATACGTTTTAAAAGTCAATTCAACAGACGACTTTTAACCTTAGAAATGGGCCCCGCTGCACTTTTTTTCATCGATTGACCTCCTCCACATATATAGCTATATAGCTGTTGCCTCAAGGGCGGGAAGAAGAGTTACAGGCTGAGATTGGGTTTCCTACCGTATGACAAAGAAATCAATCGAGCTGTGATTTTGAGAATGTTGTGCGCATTTCATATCGCATAATGAGATGAGCCTAAGAATGGTACGGATGTTGAAAGTCTATATAAGGAGCCATAGTACCATTAAAAACCCTGATATCTCCAAGTAGAAACGTTCCTTCATCTATCTTCTGCCATGCCGAGCTCTCGCTACCACCTCAGAAATTTGGGACCATCACCTCCTCCTACAGCCCAAAGATCGAAGAGAAATACGCCATGCTCTGATATCACTGTACAAAGTGATGGAGACGAAACAATGTCAACAATTTCGCTTCGAGGACTTCGCGAACTATCAAATACCCAAATCTTTCATGCTCTGAAAGACTTGCAAAGGTTTATGACAGCGTGTGGCGAGGCGACCAAGATCTTAAATGCAGCACTGGAAGAGCTAGCCTTCAAGCTGTCTGAAACTCTGGACTCGGCTAGTCTTATGAAACCACAACAAGAAATGGAATGAACTTCTTCGCCGATATTTTGTCGCCACATCTATAAAGATCGTGTATTCTTACCGGACTTCTTCTCTATTTTGATACCGCTCGAGATAATCTAGGACGAGGTTTTAAATTCCACAATATGACGTTGAACCTCTTGGTCACATGAGATTGAAAAGGAGGGGCAAGTATGCCAAAAAGGGAAGAAAGAACAGATCGTAATAGAAGACCTTTTTCAACAACGACACAGCGAGTTGGCGACCTGCCTTATCAGTATTTTGAACATGATCGCCATAGAAATTTCTTCTTCCCTTTCCCTTCGTCTTTCGTTTCCCTGTACAGTACGTCCCGAAACCGGTGCAACCGTTTACACTCTTTAAGTGATTGTTTAGCCCCACTGCCAAGAAACAATAGTCCATATTGGGAGTTGTCCCAGCAGTTGTGTGGGTATTTGCCTCGTACGTAGGTTACATAGTAATATTAAAAATGTATTATATTGTAAATTCAATATATGTGGCACCTCCATGTCCCTCATCCGAAGCAGCTTTCCTTGGGAGCTCATTTGATAATCAGTCACGAGTGGTCCAACCAAAGATGGCTCCAAACCTAGCTCCTTCCAAACATGAGCTTATCTATGACATGATCCACAGTGGCGAACTGTCTATAACTGAGATGGCACAGGCCGCTGGTTGTAACAAGAGCACCATCTCGAAAATCTCTTCCAATATAAGAATGTTTGGCAGCGTCAAGGCACCGCCAAATAAAGGCGGACGACCCCGTAGTATCGCTCCAGTCATGCTCGAGGCTTTGTGCGACCATCTGATTGAAAAGCCTGCCTTATATCTGGAAGAGATGGTGGTTTTTCTGTGGGACGAATTCGCTCTTTAAGCAACGAAATCTAGCGTGAGTCGCGCCCTCCAGTCCAAAGGCTGGTCATGCTCAGATCAAGGCCCGAGAACGAAACCTTGACTTTCGGGACCAATACCATCATTTTATATCAGACTTCAAGTCTTACCACCTTGTCTATGTCGATGAATCTGGATGTGATAAAAGGATCGGCTTCCGGCGAACGGGTTGGTCCCCCCTTGGTACCGCACCGGTTCAAGTGTCGAAATTTCATCGTGAACAGCGCTATCAAATTCTGCCTGCGTATGCACAAGACGGCATTGTTTTGTCTCGAGTGTTCCAGGGTTCGACTAACGCATTCGTCTTTGAGGATTTTATCGAGCAGCCTCTCCAGCATTGTGGGAAATGGCCCGAGCCGAAATCTGTGCTAGTAATGGATAACGCATCCTTTCATCACTCGGACAGGATTGAACAGATGTGCTCAGAAGCTAGCATTAAGCTAGTGTATTTGCCTCCATATTCTCCTGATTTGAATCCCATTGAGGAGTTTTTTGCTAAGCTCAAGGCTTTTATTCGGCGTAATTGGCAATCCTACGAAGAAAGTTCAGAGCAAGGATCCGATAACTTCCTCGAATAGTGTGTTGATGTTGTTGGAGCGAGTGAGAAAAGCGCGAAGGGACATTTTCGACACGCTGGCCTAGCTGTAGAGAGATAGCGCTACTGTGGCTCAATCACGGGCGTTATTGCGAACTACATTGTATTTTGAACTTCGGCAACATTAAGAAATACGAAATGCATGAATTCTTCGACATGTCAATGTTATCGTACCAATTTCTAATGCACTGATAGGGTATCTAACCACCCACCAACTCGTGAGGGCGAGGAAGATGGAGGGGGCATATGATGAGCCGACCCATACCGGGTTTACCGTCGGCCCGACAGAATCCCCCACAGTGACGGAAACGCATCATACGGGTACACCAATAGGATCGATAACAGGTCTAAATTGCTAAAAGGCCCCTAATCCGTGGCACTAAACCCCCCTGCGCTCCAGGTCAATAGACGACTCCAGTTTGATACAGTAGAATTCGAAAACAGAACACCCCTCATACACTCACCTTTTCTTTCCCAGAGCCCCACTCCAGCCGCGCTAGACTTGATTGGGGTAGGAAAGTTCGTTCTTTATGTATTTCTGGTAGATCGTTGAAATTCCAAGTTATTCGGTCTCTTTTTCTACTGTGACCAAACGAAATATACGCGCTCATGTATCTGCCCCTACATCTCTCGAATCATATTCTATTAAGACTTTCCTTCATTGGGCTCATTATTCGGCGACAATGACTTTCTCACGAAGATAACTTGGGCCATGGATTGATGCTTTCTTTCTTTGAATGATGTATTGACACGCCTGGAGCAAAAGTGGAAAGCACAGAGGGTCATCTAAGGCGTGTCCAACTGTGGGGATGATGTATTACAGTATAGGTATTATTGCCATACACGGGAATGTCGATCTCATGATGGTAAGTTGGTGATCAAGGAAAGCCAAAAGGGCAAGACAAGGAGAGAAAATATTTATAACAACGAAATTGAAATAACGCCGTTCGCGTTTGGGATCGGTAGACCTTTCTTCTTCAGTCTTTTGATCCTTTTGCTCCTCTTTACCGATGACAGAGTTTCCCAATCGTGATATAGAGCCACATCCGGCAGCAAGATCTTAGCCAGGCTGTCTTTGGTATCGGCCTGACCAGCAGCCGCAGCATCTGGCTCGTTTGGTCCAACATGCCACTCAGCAGGACACTCTTCAGGGACAGGATACTCTTCGGGAGCAGCACACTCTTCGGGAGCAGCGCACTCTTCGGGAGCAGCGCACTCTTCGGCAGCAGCGCACTCTTCGGCAGCAGCGCACTCTTCGGGAGCAGCGCACTCTTCGGGAGCAGCGCACTCTTCGGGAGCAGCGCACTCTTCGGCAGCAGCGCACTCTTCGGGAGCAGCGCACTCTTCGGCAGCAGCGCACTCTTCGGCAGCAGCGCACTCTTCGGGAGTTGGGAGCTCTTCAGAAGCAATAGACCATTGATCAACCACCACCGGATGTTCAGTAGAGGTTAGCTCGTGCTTAGAAACTCCTGATGCAACATGAGCTTGAGATCTGGTCCCCTTTTCCAAGCATTGAATATGCGATGATAAAATGTCGATCACTGATAGCATAATTGCTCTACTAAAAGGGTCCCAATCTTCTTGCAAAATTCCGGACAGATCCTTAGTATTGAACCGTGAATTGCCTGTCACAAATGAGCGCTGCAAGACTTTTTTCACGTAGCCTGGAAGCCAGACTTCGTCGTCAGGAAGCTTGGAAAATATTTCTCTAGCCGAACGCAGTATTTCAAAGGTAGAGATCGCTTCGTCAAAGTTTTCAATATACTTCTTGGCAAGGATCTCGAGGTCGGTGATGTTGTACCTCCTAGACGCATGGTAGACCAGAACACTTCTCCGATATTCTCGTTCGATGTAGGATATATTTTCATCAAGTGGCGAATTGATCGTCTCGTAAGCACCCGAGTACAAGAAATGAACTACGGTGTGGCCGACGTCTCTATGAATATCGGAAAGTGTGACGTATGTATCTTGGGGGGAACCTCGACCCAATAGAGGATACTTTCGAATATGGGACCCCAAAACACCATACTTCTTCTCTCCAATACATAGTGTGATCATTGGATGTTCATATGGTCTGCAGAAATTGAGAAGTCAGTTAAGTTCGGGTACAATAGTTGAAAAGCCCTCACGATGACAGTGGCTGATTGTACTCAATCTTCGGGCCATTATGGCCAGAATCCAGAGATTCCGAACTTGCTTGGATCTGACCAGAGAGGCTCCGGGTCATTGTGAACGCCTTTGACAATGGTATCATAGATGAATCCGATTAGAGGAATTGAAAAGATTGAGTTAGCGGGTGGTAGCACAATGAAGTCTGTATTTGTGGACGAAGCTTGGAAAAGAGGGGATATGCAAGTATGAGCTGTTCTTTATGCACAATTCCCAAATGTCGAATGCAATATTCTGGGAGATAGGTCACACGGAAAAATTGTAGTGCTTTTGCTCAATTACGCCGTCCGCTTGTGCTACAGCTGCTGCTGCCGTATACGGACTACTGGGCTTGGCATTAGGGCTCGAAAAGCAATCAAAGAGTGTAGGTGGTGACACAGGTTTCAGGGCATACTGTGTATAGTCGACCGGGGGAGAGATGAGTTCACAGCATCCGAATGCCAAAGTACGCTGGAAACCCAAGCCCCTCTCAGCCCTTCGTCGTCCTTCCTCACTCCTCAAACCCGCCAACCCCGCTGCTCCACCGGTCCGATCCACCCCACATGGCAACGACAAACCTCTCCACCAGCTCCCGATTACCTACTCGACCATCGCCGCTAGAGCTCTCTTTTTTCATAGACAAGTTCTAGTCAATATCACCCCTCTCCAGCTGGCTCAGAATGGCTTGCATTGCAAACCTTCGTCAGGTCTTGGCAGACCACTGTGCTGTTTTGCCTGCGGATCGACCAAGCCTTTGGATACGTGTGGAATGTTTATTGGCCAGGGATACGCCAGCGCACGTTGGGCCATACATTACTGTATGCGTTTCAGGAAGTATGATTTGCTCGATGCCGGGAACAGTAATTATAGTAATTTTGATGATCTACCAGAGATACATCGAAGAAAAGTGGTGGGACTGTCCCTGACCAAATTCAGTTTAGCGTAATCTAAGTGGGGTGCTAGGAAAAAAAGCGTGTTGTCTAGGGGATAATCTGTTTTCGAATTCTACTGTACCTCCAAAAATTGATGCGGGGACGGGCCCTACCCAGCAGGTCTCACATCCAGTGAGGATTTGAACCTGAAACAATATTGACCTCATTTAATAGCGGGCAAAGTCTACTCACAATAGTGACATGTATTATGCCAAATTAATATCCGACAATATCCTCTCTACCGTGATACAGTACCAGCATGTTGGGAAAGGTCATTAGAACGAGCTTACCTGTTTTGTTGTGTGCAGTGTGATCGCCGAAAGAAATTACAGTTCATTCCGAACCTATGCAAAGGGTAAATGCAGCATGCCAGTGTACAGTAGAAATCGAAATCAGTTTTAACTCCACACTCTTGCGATTTGATTTGCGAACCCTAATCTGAAACACACTAGTGCACATTTGGAATGGTGGTCGATCCATGATTTCCAAGAATAGACATTGTATTTTACATGACCAAGGTGGGACCTTGCCTTGTGTATCTTACTCGTAAATGCCTTACAATCGTAATTCTCTGCCTAACCACCCACCTCAAGCAGGAGGCATCTTCACCCGTCTATCTCTCTAGAATGTCGTAATTGACCTCACAAAATGGCACCGAGACTTCCACCATCCAAGCTGCATCTCATCCGCGACATGATAGAGAGCCAGTCACTTGGCACATCTAAGATGGCCGAAGAAGCAGAGTGCAGCCAGGCTACGATTATAAATATTCGCGCAAACTTGCGACAATTTGGTAGTGTGCACGCACCCCCAACTCGAATAGGACGGAGACGGACTGTAACACCACTGATGATCGAAGCCCTCTGCGAACACCTGTCTGAAAAGCCCGGTTTATACCTCGATGAGATGGCTGTTTTCCTCTGGGATGAATTCCGCACCCTAGTCACAACCTCCAGCATCAGACGAGCCCTTGTTGCCAAAAGTTGGTCTAAAAAGAGCACTCGGCAGCAAGCGAGGGAGCGAAATGCCGATTTGCGAGAATGGTATCTGTATAATTTATCGGATTTTCAGTCGTATCAGCTGGTTTACGTTGATGAATCCGGATGTGATAAAAGGGTTGGATTCAGACGGACAGGCTGGTCACCACTTGGTGTGTCCCCTATACAAGTGTCACAATTTCATCGCGACCAGCGATATCAAATACTGCCTGCCTATTCCCAGGATGGAATCGTTTTCTCACGTGTCTTCCGCGGGTCCACGGATGCCACAGTGTTCGAGGACTTCATAGCGCAGCTTCTTCAGCACTGTGGAAGATGGCCCGAACCTAAATCCGTTCTGGTTATGGATAATGCATCGTTTCATCATTCAGAGCGGATGGCGCAGATGTGTGTGGACGCAGGGGTAAAATTGGTATATCTACCACCCTACTCGCCGGACTTGAATCCGATTGAAGAGTTTTTCGCTGAGCTCAAAGCCTTTATTAAACGCAACTGGAGTTATTATGAAGTAGACCCCGATCAAGGCTTTGATGCCTTTCTTGGATGGTGTATTGATGTGGTCGGTGCAAAAGAAGAGAGTGCTAGAGGTCATTTTCGGCACGCAGGCTTGAAAATCGAAGAAGTCTTAAAAGATTGTTAGGTACGCCCGAAACTGGTGCCACTACCTGAAATCTTCGATTAATTATCCAGCCCCACTGCCAAAACACACCAGTCTATATTGGGAACTTATCCGTAGTACCCTGTTAGTTGGGCATGTATTGCTTTTTACAAGATTATACGGCACTTTATGTGCTGCCTAAATTTAATATATTTGATGTCTCTTACCCTCAAGCCCTCCGAAGGACGTCGTATCTTAACAATTAATCACGAGAAATCAAACCGAGATGGCGCAAAGCTACCCTAGAGCATGAGCTTAACCACGACACGATCCAGAGTGGGGGATTATCTATGGCACAGGCAGCTGGCTACAACACATACCGGGGACCTCTTCCAGTATACAGCATCAAAGCACATCGTGGAGAACGCATATGTTCAATAACTCACGAAGATTAATGGGTATTGGGATGGCTCTTCCGCTAGCGTGGAAATGTGTTGATCCAGTTCAGCATCAAGGATGCAGTGATATTGATTACTCGGCATGACATAACGAGGGGGTGAAGGAGTGAGGGGTAAGGTGATTGAACTTCGGTGAGTGAAGTACAGGGTTCAGTCACCTTAGTGCTCGATAAACCTGCTAGGCAGATGATGTGTCGAGCTTAAAGATATATATCGCGTAATAAGGATTTCAACACGTGTAGTCTTGTCGCTCAACTTCCCTGTGCACGAATTTATACAGTATACGAAAACATATTTTCCCCTTTCGTTTATGAGTTCTTGTAAAATACTCTCGACCACACAACTTTGCAACGTGGCTCTCATGGAGTTGTCTAAGCCAATAGCGCCGTAGGTACGCCTTGAGGGGTTCTATTTCGGGCCACCAGTTAGGTCGTGACACATAAAGCCAGCTCATCGAACATTCACAAGCCAAATGCAGCCAAATGCCGTCAGCCGCCCTTGAGATAACTATATATATGCCCCAAATCTTGTTTATATGATATAAGGACTGTTGCCATACTCTTGGAGTTTCTTTTCTCTCACAGTGCATAGGATTTGACGCTTTAAGACAAGCAATTAACGAAGTAATACGCCTATGGCTCCACCAGTTAGCAAAAGCGATAAGTTCTATGCGGTCTACAAAGGTCGTGTTGACAAGCCTACCATATATTCATCTTGGTAGGATTGGATCCAACTTGGCAAGACACGTTTGATGCACTGACATGCTACTTGCCTAGGAGTCAAGCGCACCCAAGAGTCATAGAATGCGAAGGCGCCGAGCATAAGAAGTGGGACACACTCGAGGATGCTCGCAAGGGAATGAAAGATAGAGGCTTCGAGGACGTTGATATATTTGTCAAAAAATCAGCTGAAACCAAAATCGCGTCGTTGCGAAAAGACAAATACTATGCCGTTGCAGGTGGCAAGACCACTAGAGTGTTCACTTCTTGGGAGTAAGTCTCCTTATTTTGATAGTCCAACATAGATAACTCACATAACATAGGGATGCGAAAGAAGCGATCAATGGAACCACCGCGTGCCAAGAATGTTTTAGCACTAAGCAAGAAGCAGAAGAGTTCATTGAGAATTGGAAAGACGCCTACGCTGATGTATGGCGAAGGGCAATTCGACAAGGATTGAACGAGGGATGGAAGGCTAGGGACATGAGTTTGAACATTGGATCAATCTTGCTTAGGGAGAATGACAACGAGAGGTTAAAGGAAGATGGTCACGAGATGGTCAAAACGGCTCAAAATGAACTTCCGAAGATTGAGCAATTATCTGTCAAAGAAGAGAACCAGGAATAGAGCGTTCAATCTAGGGTTACGTTTGTGGTGGGGCTCAACGAGCGAAGGCCAACACGACCGAAGAAGAGCTCTACATGGCGCCGGGACTTTGGAGCTTCTTCTACAACAAATTTAGCAATGAATGTCATGCAATTCTACCTACTTTGCTGAACCCGCAGTTACACAGTGCCACCTCACATTTCTGCGGAAAACCATAAACTACTCAGTATTCTGATAGCCATCCCCACATTATTAGTGAAAATCAGCGCCACCTATGGTGGAGATCCGGTCCAAGTCCGTCAATAAACGCTGTAGTAATGGTTCGTGGAAATGATGTTGAACGAGTTAAGCTACTTTTTCTCCTGGTCTCAATTACAGTATTAGCCTGAAAACAACAATTGCAGCTACACAAATCAACACTCGTGAAACCAATAATATGTCAATTGCACCTGCGGTCAACAGTAATATGTTAAACTAAACCTCCTAAACGCCATGTACGCCAACGACAAAGTGGATAGTTGCTAAATTATCTCATAAATGGGGATTGCTTTCTTCACGTTCTCAACCCAGCGCCGAATGTCTTCTACGAACCGTCGAGCAATACCTATCTTAATGCCCTTTCCGACAAAGAATGCCGGGTCTTGATCCTTGTAGACCTGCTCAAGATCATGACCATTGTCGATCATCATGTCACAGATCTCTCGAAATGCAGCCTTGAGAGTGTCATCAGTGACATTTGACACTTGCTATTCACCATGCTCCTTGACTGCTTCATCCCTAGGTCCAGGGATCTTAAGCGGACCTAGAGATTGCATGGACTGGAAGTCAGCAGAAACCTGTGCAGCCGCAGAGGTGGAAGACTGCGAGGGCAGGACATTGATGTTGATAGCAGGATATGGTGCTCCATTCCCAGTCACATGTCCTCCTTTGCGAGTGTTCTTTTCCTGTCTTTGTTGCTCTTCCATATATAATTCTTCGTATACTGTTTCTGGCACATCCTTGTGCCCGTCTAACACCCTACCTTTTTCGACGTGGGTAACGAGCCGCTTGAGATGATGAGTCTTCAGTTGGTAATGCTTTTTTCCCATTGGATCCACCCAACAATATGGGCCTAATGGGTAAGTCGAGGATGCGTACCGCATCAGATTATAGACGCTGCGCCAGATAGGTCTTTCTCCAGAAGCATCCTGCTTAGTATTAATCTGAGCGGCTCTCTTATCGAGCATTCTCTTCGTGACAGACGCCTTTCCTCTTTTCTCCCTATTCCGACTAGCGGCTGGAGGAGAGTGACGATCGTCTACGTAATTGAAACTGATCTTCAGCGTGAGCTCTTTACCCCGGGAGAATAGACCTGACCATATCCGGAGCTGCTTCTCGATGGCGGTCCAAATGATATCGGTATCATCAAATCGTTTAGTCAAATTGCGCTGGGTTCGGTCGTTTACTGAAACGACAATCGTAGTGTTATCGGCTCTTACCTGACGATGACGGGTAATTTTTCGTCGAAGAACTTTCTCTAATTTCTTCTCCAAGAACAGCTGCTAAAAGGTACTAGGGGCTAAAACAAGATCTTCCTCCGTGTCCTTTAACACCTCTCGGTTGTTGACTGTAAAACGCCACTCTATACGGTAGTGTATATAGGTCGGCGGGTCCTTGTCTTATACTCTTCCTTCTTCCTACTCAGATAACTGGACCAGCCTAAGAGTATCTGACCGTGACTGATCTTCTAGCACAATAGATGGGGAGGGACTGTAATTGAACTGTGTTGCATTGGGACTACCGTAATATCCAGGTGTTGGAGCGTAATGTGAGTTGTTTTCCTATGTTGCAGGATCTTCGGGATGGGAGATGAAATCGTCATGATATGGGCTCTGTGTCATCTCTACAGTACGATGGCAGTTCTGGGAGGGTCCATGTCAGTTTCACTAAGTACCGGATTTCCTTAGGATTTGGTAACGAATGATAATCGCAGTGGATAGCAGAAGCCAGAGCTATAGAGAAATAAGTTGCGTACCAAGATAAGTTCTCTATAGCGTCACTACAGCCTTCTTTTGGATGCAAAAGAGTGTGGGCGTAGGCTGCGCGTGACAGATAGCCTAAGCAAGACATGAGAGAATGAAAGAAGATCTTGCCAGATTGTTAGGATTTCCTTTTGTTTGCACGATGAATTCCATCGGTTTCTACAAGAAATTACGGTACTATAATAATGACTCATTGTGGTTACCAGGGAATACAATACAGCCCTACATGGATTAACAGGGAAAGAGCTAAAATTAGATTAGCGTGTCTCTACTTAAGGTCCGGGAATGAAATCGGAAGAGTTTAAAGTTAAAACTCATTTCGAATTCTACTGTACGCTGTTCTCTAATTAGAGTATATAAAATAACTACACTAAATGAATATTTTCGTTGCAAGTCGCTTCTTTGCGTCGTTTCACCTAAAGGCCGATGTCACGAACGAACCGCCGCGCGGCACCTATTTTCACGCCGTGCTTAACAAAGAAACCTGGGTCTTGATCCTCATAAATCTGCATAAGATCGAGACAATTTTCGAGGGTCACGTCGCGTGCTTTGTTGATGTTCTCCCTGAAAGTCTCGTTGCTAGCCCGCGATTGCTGCTATCTAGTATATTCGTCAACAGCGATATCTAGCAGGCCGTCGATTATGATTGATTCAGTACAGCCGGGCCCGGTAGACATGGTATCATTAGCAGGAGGCTGTATCGATTGTTGAGATGATCCAGCCGGGAGGACATTGATATTGATTGGATGACACACTGAACCCGTTGTAGAGTTTCTCCGCAGCTTTCTTTTTTTTGTCCAGTCGCTGGTTCTCCTCGGCATAGAGCTGCGCGCGAACACTATTAGGGATATCATCGTGAGTCTCAAGAACTCCACCTTGCTCTAAATATTTAACGAGGGCTTTCAGATAGTGTGTCTTCAATCTATGGTGCCATTTTCCCTCTTGATCTTGCTAGTAATATTGTCCTTCGTGGCGGCATAGAGGCCCGGGACATCGCATAATACGATACACATCGCGCTAGACGGAATATTGGCCGGAGACCTGCTCGGCGTTAATCTGAGCGTCTCGGTCAGCGAGCATCTGTGTGGTCACCGATGACTTTCCTCGCTTGTCTGTTCTAGAAGGAAGAGGACCACTGTCCTCTATGTAGTTGATCGATATCTAGAGCCGGATCTTCTTTCCACGACGGAATAGATAGGCCTACGCTAGTAGCTATTCCTCTACCGCTGTCCAATCAACACTAGTACCTTCAAAGTGTTTGTTAATGTTCCGTTAGGAGTTGTCACGAAATGTGGATGTGGTACTTACACCACAATATTCTAGGTCGCGGCCAATCCGCTTTTGTATGTAGTTTTCCATGCGTTCCCGCAAATACGCAGTCCTCGGATAGTGTGTACCCGAGGTACCGCCCTACAGCATAAGGACACCTCAACGTAGCCCTTGCACAGATTTCTCCTGTGGAACTCCGTATAAACCTAGTGGATCTCAGCAAACCCCGCGGGCATGGCATCCTGTCTTGTAGAACCTTCCATCTAAACGAGCTAATCTGGTATAGTCCCTGGCTGATCTAGCGAGCGTAGCGCGCACCACCTCTGATTTATCTTCTGTCTGTATAGACTCTTTCCGTACAGACTCTTTCCGTACAGACTCTTTCCGTAATTACCTCTCACCCTTTTGACAACCACTATAGTCTTGAGGAATCATTTACATCATGAATGTGAGGCTTCAGCCTTCAACACCCTGAATTTAATGATTAATTTGTAGCAGATTGAAACCCTCGCGTTCGACTTATCTAGCATACGGCTTGCTTGCCTTGCTTCCCCGCCGCAAACCGCCCCTCAATGTCCTATATGCGGTCGACTAGGGAGCGAAAGAATCACACGCTCATTAAATCGCAAAGGTAACGCGGGGCGACCTTATTACAAATGTCACCCTTGCGACAAATTTCTCTGCTTTATTGATTATCGGGGCAATCATCCCTTGAACCCGTTATGCTACTGCGGAGAGTCCAGCAAAGCGTATATGGCGGGTCGTGAAAAGCGCATTTCACGTGGCCTATTCTTCACCTGTAGGCTTGGGGCATGCGACTTTCATCTACCTTGTCGCGATAGCCACGGGCGCCATGTTGCTGTCTCTTCCGATGACTTGGCGGATCGTTTGATCAGACTTAGTCTTCTCTAAAAGACGTGTTGGGAGATGTGCGCCTGTCAGTAAGGGTAATCTATCAGTTACCACTTACGAGCTCTGCGTGCCCTGCTTGCGAGAATGCATCATTTGTATTTAGCGCTTTGCCACACTCTAATTGTGGAGGAAGCTGTACGTGGCCCTCTTCCGAATGACTAAAGTTGGGATCTTGATATTCGAAGCTGACATTTTGTATCACACTATAATATATTGGATATAGGTGCCTATTATAATTTAATAGGCTAGAGTAAGTTAATATCATTCCCAACCTACAACAGAAATCAAGATTACATATATTCATTATATACGCTGCGTACAAGTTGAACCTCCCAGGAGGTGACAAAGAACGAATTGATGGTTTCACTTCTAAAGTTTACTATAATCTTTTAACGGCTTGTGTATGATTCATAGGGGAGCTGTATACTGTCGAATCGCGCACCCTATATAACTAAGTTGTAACATAGATTACGTTTTACCGTAGTTGGCGTGCGAAGGAAAAAATGCACCGCTAAATATCTCAACCGGCCTGGTTGGCTAATATGACCCTTAACGGAATCTTGATCTTGGCCGAATATAACCGAAGTAATATATCCCGCCTAGGTGTATGCGCGTCTCCAGTTCCTCTAAAAGGGGCCTTTGCAGGGCCGTAGAGGTAATAAGCTGTAAAATACATCCCTCGCGGTCTGATATCTGTATTATAAGATACCGCGATTTTTTTGAAATAGCGGTCTGAAATATAGCTGATCTAATCAGAGCTTATACGGGGGGGGATTTAATTTCCGGGAATGTGGTTGCAAGAGTTTTGAGGTATAACTGATTTCGAAAATTACAGTAGTCTCTAATTTTCTCGTCGATCAAGACCCAAGTATAATTGTCATTTGACCACCACTCTTCTTTTGATACCCTTGGCCAGTATACCAGTACGTTATTACACGATACACAGAAGAGAAAAATATTTTGGCGTACTTCCCTACTGGTATTCGCGTATCTTAGGGCGACGGTCCATAAATAACATAGGGGAAAGGTAGGAGAGCCCGCCATCCTCAATAACTTATATAATATCGTTAACTTAATTTTAGTAACCAGTAGCTCCTACTGTATATAATAAATCTACCACTTTGGTTGCTACCTATCAATGAACTTCATGAACCTATCTAACGAAGTTTTGCTTCATATCACCGGTTCTTTGGGATAAGAGCTGGAAATAAATACTTTGTCATAAGCTTGCGGGAAACTTCCCTTACTACTCGATTACACTCTCTACTAGCATAACATTAGCTATTCTGGTAGTACCGCTCTGCTCTGGGCAACACGTCGGGGTCATATCTAAACCGTAGCGAAATTTTTGAAAGCTTGTTACCCTCTCTAGCTAAGACCGTGAACGCCTATTAGTCGTTAAGGTAACCTTAGGCGCTTCGATATATTGATCTGCCTATACCTATCCTTGAAGGACAGAATATTACCAAAAGGCTTCTACGTATCACTATAGGATCTACAGACGATAATGATCAGCCGTCGAATCCGATTGTATATATTAATTCGCGCTCTAGTAACCTAGGCCAGATAGCCTTATTAATTACTATGGAGTATAGGTATCTGAAGTTAGTAGAACTTTTGATAGGAGCCCAGTGTAATATTAAAGCGTTATATCGTAACGATCACTCCCCGCTCCTTCACATTATACGTAATAATTATATCAGCGTAGTAAATACTTGCTTTTTGCGGGAGCGGATCCTTATATATAGGCCTCCCTATATAAGTTGTTAGTCTGCTACGCCGTAAGGTACGGCTATCTTACGTCCTTGAAAATACTTTGCTAATATAGGGTATTCTCGACACCCTAAGCAATACCTATACGTCGATTAGAGCTATTATAGGCGGCCGTAAGTAGTAGGTATTACGAAGCGGCTGTGTTTCTTCGGGGGCTGGAGTTAGACTCAATAATAGAGCTAGAGTACGGACCCGCCCGCGCTTTACTTCTTTCTATAGCTGCTACTTACGGCTGGGAGGGCCTTATACAAAGACTCCTGATTCTTAGATGTGTAGTAGATGTAATCGCACAAAATAAAGCTATATCATAACTATCCAAAAGAGTGGCTTTATTATGCAGAGCAGCTGCATATTGAGTTATATAATTACTTCTAAAATAGAATGCGAGCCCGAATTCCCCGCCCGGGCGTAGAGCGGAAATGGGGCACTTATCTTAGGTAATTCATGGTGGATATACTATGATTATTAAGCTCCTCTTAGACTACGGCACGAATCTAAATATAACCGACTTACGCGAGGGATCGATGCTTACCCTTTCTTTACCATACCCTGTAATATTTCCGCTGCTAGTATGACGTGACGCTTATGTTATCGGTAAAAGAATTGTTATTGGTATAAGGATCTTAGAGGTTTCTACTTTTTCTCTTTCTACCTATTACGTATTCATACTTTAGAGGTTATGGACTAGGCGACGGCGGTACTTGCTTTGCGTTACGCGTGATGAGGGAATCTTAAGTTAGGCAACGAATTAATGACTGAAGAATAGGGCAAACCTAATGGGAGCATCGATAGATCGGCCCGAGTAACCTTAGTGGCGGCGTTGGAACGTCTCTCTGACGATCTTTCTTTCCGTAACATCCCTACTTAGCGTCTTATAGCATCTACGTATATAAATTTCAATTCTTCGTTAGCTTTCTTAATTCTCTTTCCTATTTTGAACCCCTTTCCTAATTTATAAAATAATATTTACAGGCTTATTCATATTTACATCCCTCTGATTAATCGGAGCGATAATCTACAGAGGAATATAAAGACGGATAGTTAGGACACCTAAAAGAGCTGGTTGTAATCACGCATAAATAATACCACGTTTCTGTCATTATACATAAATTTGATACTAAATAGGAATATTAACAAATGGTGTTTTATATTATCTCGTAGGTTGCCTATGTTTACCTTATCAAAATAGACCACATGACTCACTTTCCTGCTGGCTATCCTTTTCGCTCTCGATTTTCTATATTATAGCTATTGTAGTGGGGGATTCGGTTGCATGTACTTAGAGTAGTTTTCCTGTGGAGGTACGGGTGCCTGATGGCCTTACAGTCTGG
>WIWV01000150.1:0-57096 GCA_014839625.1 Penicillium ucsense | reverse complement strand
ACTACTACTACTACTACTACTACTACTACTACTACTACTACTACTACTACTACTACTACTACTACTACTACTACTACTACTATGAGTAATTGAGTATGGATTATGGACTATTCTGTCCAAGAAGATCAGGTCTTAGACTCGAGTCAAAGTTTGACAAAAGGGCTAGAAGGCCAAGAGAGTCTCCGCAGGCTGCACCTAGTACCTACACGATGAAGATCACCTTCAATACATGAATCGTGTGGGACGTGTACTGCATTTGCCGAAGAGCCAATTTTCGTTCTTGTCTATGCAGATTGTAGTTTCAAAGTTTGTACACTTAGACACTACTATAAGTTAGTAGTAACTGTACAAGCGTATATTACTGCATCGAGGAGTCCACCAACTTCACTCATCTGAACTAAACTATTGACGTGTTTCAGACTTCAATCATTGAACATCCCAAACTAGATTCCCCAACCTTGTCCCCCATCCTCCCCTCGGGGGCCACCGGGCTGACTCGGCTGAGTGTCCGAATGGGCAGGCGGCCTCCATTGCCAAATTGCCATAGTCGGCCCATGTCTCACCGTCACTGGGGCCAAGTCTCTAGTCGGGGCAACGAGTGCACCAACAACCACATAGTCCAGGAGACGAGTGCCGTGCAGATCAAAGACCAGCGGTTCACTACCAGAGTTGAACTGGTTCCTAGCTGGGCCCCCTTGCCTGGTCTTAGGCAGACTCGATGCTCAGGCGCCGATGCGCAATTATCGGTTCTTGAAGGGGATCCAACGGGGGCAATGGATCAGACAGGGGAGGAAAGTAAGGTGGGACACACCGTTGCCCGGCGCCCGGTGCTCGTTGCCCCTTGGGTGAAGTACCGCTGGGCACCACGTGTGGAAGACCTGGGAAAGGATGCGGTGTTGGGTTGTCGGGACTCGGGACTCGGCTGGGGCGTGTATCAGTGTACTGAGTGTATCAGTAATTCAGTATAGAACTATAGATTATTCATTATAGAGTGAAGAATCCGTAGATTATGTACTACTAGTCTACTAGATTCAATTGATGACAGAGGCGCGTCACGTCCACAATTGTTAGTTATCTCTTCATCAACGGTTCAACACGCTTCTCCTCGGTAAACAAGTCGTTGATAACGTACAACACAAGTTGTCGCACATTCTCCTCGTCGGATCTGTCAGTCCTCATACGAAGCTCAAGCTTCACGTTCTTGCAAGAGACCTTGTATTTGTACCGTATTCTTGGGTTGATACCCGGATACCGTCTTCCGACACTTGCACCCTGCTTCCTGCTTCCTGCTTCGCCTTCCAGTCTTCCAACTTGCACTTCGCAAGTTCGCTCCTCCCGGCGGGTCCCTCGCCCACAGAAAATCCGGTTGAAGGCGCCATGTGGAGCGACTCCTGACCCAAATGGAGTCCAGTGGCAGCTCCAGTGGAGCGTTCCACTTTGGCGATGATTGGGCCTACAGCACATCTCATTTCCGCCATGTCGATCTCCATTCGTGGCCGGTGAGGTCGGCGGGGTCGGCGGGCAGCATTCTCAAACACGCTTGCCCCCCCCCCCCTTCCCGACCGATCAAAAGCTCGGGATGAATCGAGAAGAGATCGAGATTTCCATGGGCATGCTGAGCAAGGTGGACGTAGCCACCAGGAACAGTCAATCGTCATGGAGGAGAAGGGGAGTGGTGATTGTACTGTACCTGTGGGATTCGTGGAGATATTTGGGATCCAGGCCGAGGGAATTTGCAAGGTCTATTCGATGCTCATTCCACTAGGCATGCACACTGTATGGTCGTGTTCATGGCTCACTAAATGTTCGGTATCCTAGGTGTTCCAACCTTACCGATTCTCTTCGACCCTCGCCACCTACATGGCGTCTGCCCAAATATACATCTGCGGCTGCATCCATGGACCATTCGAGACGTGCACCTATCTGAGAAAACCTCAAGTATACTGTACATGAATCTGATCAACAACGCATCCATCCACTCCCGGCCACAACTGATCGGCTGATCGGTCAGCAGCATCAGGTCCTTTCAGTTGAAGCTGAGATAGATGGAGAGCTTGCAATGTTTGGAAGTCGCGAGGGGACTTCGCAATGGATGAGGTAATCACTCTAAATTTCCCGATCATACGATGTGGTCCGATTCCTACTCTACAATTTTCACATATATATAGCCCGGGCATAGGTGAGGTATTTTCATACCTCCTACGTAGCTACCAGAGGGGACGTTATGCAACACTCGGAATTCTCTAGATGTGAAAGCAATTGATGCGTACGGCAATCTACAGCCTTGAAAGATCTAATCGACCACCGGCCAAGTCGAGACCTTCAAGACAACAACGGCGGGTGTTTCTCGATCTTCCATTGATAATGACCAGTTGACGAATGTTCCCAATATGTTGCGCTATTTCAGAAGACTTTCAAATTACTCGGTAGAGTCGGTACGTTCCAGTGATGATGCAGATGAACCTTTCACGGGAGAGTCCGCCACAGCAGGCCAGAACCGGGAGCCAAGGCAGGCGGACACCTTCGTGGACCGAGTCAGGTGTATTCACTCACATACTGAACAGTAGTGAATATCTCTCATGGGTAGTCCAAATCTGGAATCATTCCACAAACTCTCATTGCTGGACAAATTCCATCGTTCTACACGGCTCATGTGACATGCGTCGAGATTACTTCTTTAATCATCCTCCATGTGCCCCCCTCACTTCCCTTCCAATCCAGTAGGAGAGCCCGAGACCAGCTAGCTACGTCGTCGCGCTGTGGATTTCCATCGGCAATACGTCCCCCGGGCCGCTGGTTAACTTCCAAAGAAATACGATCTATTGCCCTAGACCCTCCGTTATTCAGGCAGTCTCGGTCCCTCGGATCTGAGTCTTTCACACATCGACGTGGCTTGAAGGTTGCTGCGCTTACTTGAGACTTGGCCTTTTCCTCGATTTACTGGTGACTCACTCACGTGAGTAGACTAGTTGTGTTCACTTACTCCATGATCATGCTGCGAGCATCGTCAGCTTCATACGGTGGCTTGTCCCTATGCACGTATTATCAAACCAGGTCGCAATCCCTAACACGAGAAGAACTCGTTTAGCGCGGCTCCCTTTTCTTCATGATATTGCACATAGCCGCGGAGTGCATACTCGGCCCTAAATTAGACGTCTAAAGGGGGGAAGAAAAAAACAAGACCTAAGATGATTCTATTCTTGCGTGGATGAAAACCGTTGGTGGCGCAGTCTGTAACTGCCACACCCGAGATGACGCGTCAAAAATAGAACCAGACGGTTCAGCCCAGATCAGCTCGACCTTGCGCGGTCGTTGCAATTGTGGGGGTGGGAACTCAGTTCAACTCACTACTATCAGTCCTCTTCATTTTCAAGAGCGAACAACAAACTGAACCAATAATGCCGATTCTGTTGCGCAGGGCTATGGACTGGGGCTTATCACCACCTGACCAGCAGATGGTGGCCGGCCAGATACTGTAGAGTCAAGAGTGTAGACTGTAGAGTCTAGATCAAGGTTAAGTTGCTCTCTAGCCCAATAGTAAGCTTTGTCTTATTGCGTCGCTAGGCGGGCCAGGGATCAACATTGACCAGGAGAGCACCTTGGATGAAGACCATAAAATTCAGGCAGACTCACACGATGAACTCGTGATCGTTGCTTTGATACTCACTGTGTGTATGGCATGTGATTCTCTAGTCTCTACTAGACCTTGCTTGAAGAGCGATATCGTACCACCCGAATGAACAATTACTATTCCGAGAAGAGAGATCTCAACCTACCAAATCAGTGCGAGTCAATAAAGCAATGAATCGTACCACACTGCTACGCCAGCTTTTGTTCGCCACGGACACTACTAAGGACTGAAGCAGGTCCCTTGGGTAGTCTTTCCCGTTTCCCCTTGTTGAGTCAAAATTCCTTCCAAACGTCACTCACGCGAAAAAAAAAGAAAAAGAAAAAGAAAAAGAAACCAAAATCCAGCGCCACACTCGGTCGCCCCCGATGAACGCCCAGCGTTATCGCAGATCAGCCGACTCTCGGCATGATCTCGAGTCGTACCCTTTCCTTCCGGGGTGGTTCGATTTGCGTAGTGTAACATGCCACGACTTGGACTGTGCGTCAACTGGGATGACAGTTGGCCCAGTTCACGTGGTGGTGTGACCATGAGGCTCCTTCGAATATGCTCTGACTTGATGGAACCTTCCAATGACTTTTGATAGCACACATTACAGTTTACACAATATGTGATATGCACAAGCCAGCGAATGGACCTGTAGATTGGTAGATGGCTGTGTACTGTAGTATATACGACATACTTTATTCTTGAGGAGTATCACCTCACCCAGGGCCAGACTTCTGGTAGTCATTGATCAATGGTAGAGACTAGAGAGTAGAGACATGTCATCAAGATCACGCTTTCGGAAGAGAATCAGCTGAGGCTCAACGCAGCTTCAGCTCAATCCAGAATAGGGCGGGAAAGACTCTCCGCACTGTGGCTGGTAACGCAGTACCTTACTAACTAGGTACCTGGGTAGTTAGTGTCTACTGGCTGTAGGGTTCGTACCTTCTTCGTGCAATGATGACCGAATCAGATTGTCAGTTCCGAACGTCAGAAAGCGCGGGACCACCCGATCCGAGCGGTCGGTCACGCTTCGGCCGAAGGATGACGGCCGTCCATTGGAAGTAGTAGCCCCCCCCCCCGGTACTTGGTGTAGACCTTCTGACACGGCGAGCTAGCCAAGCATTGGAGGTACTCCATCGGTAGAGAGGACGACCATTCGACATGGTGTCATATCCTCGTACTAACTTATCGATTCCCACCCATCCAACTGTATACCCCCAGGATCAAACAACATGTCCGCCCCATGACTTGGCCATGATCGGTAGGGAAGATTCGGATGCGAAGATGCCGGGACTTCGCGACGACAAGGCATTCTTCCAAGCAGTGCCATCCTGCACTCATGTATAAGAAAGGGCTGCGAGTCCGACAGCCTGCTCTTGCTACCTCCTCAGATTCACCAAGCCCTCAAAAGCTCAAGACCAAAGGCCAAAGCAACAGCTCCCAAACAAAGCAACCACACCTTCTACAAACAGCATCTTCTGCTCAAAGTCACACTCCTCACCATGGGCTCGGCACAAGATCAGACCTCCAAATCCGCCCGTCTTCAAAACGACTACGGTGCTGATTACTGGATTCGTAACAAGGAGACTCATCGTGTAAGTCGCATCTCTCGCCTCTATCATCCCCACCCAATAAGGGTTTCACCATTCGATATCCCACCGCGACATTCCATTCCATACAGATCCCGTGTGACATCTTTCTCCCCCCATCCACCTGCACAGCCTGACATCATTCCTCTCCAAAACAGCACGCTACCGCCGGACGAGGTCTCTTCGCCGGCCTTCAAGATGTCAAATCCTACAATGTCGAGCAAGGCTGGGCGCGTCGGAAGTCCGGAGATTCTCAGACAGGACTGCTGGGCTCAATCTGGAACAGGTGAGGCTATACAAAAAGACTTTTCTCGATACCAAACCTTGCAGACTAGAGTAACTGAAGCTGACCGTTCTGGGGGTTTGGATTTCTCCAGATTCATCGGGGCAAATTATCACCCACCTACATCTGCTTGAGAGAAGCCCCGACAACATGAACTAAAGGATCTACCTGCAAATAAGTGATATCTGGCAATGCCTCTCCAGTGGCGAAGGGCTTAGAAGAATATAAAGTCGGTTTCAGTTCCAGGATCGAGAGCATGATCGACTGGGAAAAACTCCCGAGAAGGTGTTGGCCATGTCTTCATATGTTTGATGTGGAACTGGTGTCGAGTGCATGACGATGCAAATGATTTGGCGTGTGATTTGCGGTAGCGATGGCGTATTGATATTATCATTGTTTTTCTCTTTCAAAAATTATACATAGTTTCCAAGCTTGCATTCATCCACCAGGAACGTTCCCACCTGTTATTGTCAGCTTCGTCGAGTTGGCTGCGCGCGGCCTTTGCAAACTACCTACTCTACGGTCTTATCCGAGAGCGCGCTGGATGAAAATTGTGACCCGTCGGTGGACGGGCCCAGCGTGGACGGCTGTACAGAGCTATCACTTTTGGAACGACGTGGGGTAAATTGGTTGACGGATCTTTGGGAGAAGGAACCTGGTGAGTGGATAGCCGATAAAAGTGACTGCATCTCAATGTAAAGTAAGACAGATCTTGGAATCTACTTTGTACTTCCCACGTGCTGTATTGAACAGTTCAAATCAAGGCCGATGGTATGTAAACTCCAGACACCGCTGTCAAAAAATAATAAAAGGCCAAGACGGAAGAAGAAAAGCAAGGACTCCCCACATCCTGAGTATCAACCAAGCTCATGAGATAAGAAGATCATTTATCCAAAATTGAAAGTGAGCCCTCACAAATCACCAAAGACATCAATCACTCCCAAGAGTCAATCTTCATGGTACCCTTCTCCTGCAAATTCTGGTGCATCTTAAAGGCCTGGAACAGCAAGTGAGGTTCATGACCCATGCCCTTCTTCAAACACTCAAACTCGGCCCGATCCAGGTAGTCCGTCAGAATGGGTTGATAATCGGGATGAGCACACTTCTTGATGATCACGCGAGCACGCTCCCGAGGGGACAAGCCTCGCACATCTGCCAAACCCTGTTCGGTGACAATCACGTCCAGATCATGCTCGGTCTGGTCAATGTGGGTCGCGAAGGGAACGATGCAGCTGACACCAGTGGGGTCGGTCTTGCTGGGCCGTGTGGACGGGGTGTGCATGATGCTGTACTTGGAGTTGCGCAGGAAATCAGCTGAGCCACCAAGGCCATTCAGCATGCGTGAGCCCATCACGCAGGTACTATTGGCGTGGGCATAGATGTCCACCTCCACGGGGGTGTTCATGCCGATGACACCCAGACGGCGGATGATCTCAGGAGAGTTAGAGACCTGTTGCGAGCGCAGGAGAAGCTTCCCTGCGTAGCGCTCCCAGTTGTCGTAGAAGCGCTTGAATCCATCAGGAGAGAATCGAATCGAGGTTGCAGTGGCAAAGTCCAGGTTGCCGCTATCAAAGAGATCCAGGAAGGAGTCCTGCAGCACCTCGGTCCAGACCTTCAGATTGGTAAAGTCGGCGCCGCCCTTGCTGAGACCGCCAATGACTGCATTGGCAATGTTGCCAATTCCAGACTGAATAGGCAGGAGATTCTTGGGGAGACGGCCGTGTCGTACCTCATGCTTGAGGAACTCAATCAAATTGGCCGCAATTGCCTGAGACGCGGCGTCTTCGGGCGCGTTCGGCTGAGTCTGATCGGGATACGTGGATTCCACCACAGCGACGACCTTCTCTGGGTCAATGGGGATGTAAGGTGTTCCGATACGATCCTCAGGTGCCATGACCAGGTATGGCTTGCGACCAGGTGGCAAGTCGGAGCCGACGATATCATGAAGGCCCTCAAAGGACGGACTAGCCGTATTCACTTCGATAATTACCTTGTCCGCCATTTGAATCAATTCGGGGGATGCACCGACCGAGGCACCCGGGATAATGCCACCATTCTCAGTAATCGCAGACGCCTCGATAACAGCCACGTCGATCTTGTTCTTCGGTTTATCAAGTGTGTAGTAACCCTACTTCCGCCCGGCCCCGGAATGCGGAGCACTGCACGTCAGTGATTCCGAACTTTCACGCTTTCTCTGTTTTTTATCTTCTTTCTTTCTTTTTTTTTTCTTTCGAAGGAGCTGTCCCCAGTATCGATAGCACTTACATATACCAAATCTGACGGAAACATGCTCAGATGTTTATCAAAGAATTTGATCTGGCCATTGTTGATCCCCTTTGCAATTTCCTTTCCGACTTGATGCGGACTCCGGCGCTCGATCATGTTCAGACGCGCCCATCGACTCTCAGTTTCGGCGCCAGATGAGGCACCGACAAAGAGGGTATACTTCAATTGACCCTCCAGATTGTTCTTCTCGACGTGGTCGGCGAGAGCAGTGGGGACCATCCTAGTCGATGACATGTGTGATCAGTTCCCCAATCGTAACAAGGTTGTGATGTCATCTCGACCCTCCAAAATACCCATTCCGTCCTTCGAGAGATCAATTCTTTCAGTAATGACTTACTTGGGGTAGCCCACGCCCGTGAAACCGGACCAGCCGATATATGAGCCATGGGGAAAGAGGTCAATCAAATCTTCAGCCTTGGCCAATTTGCTGAGGTAGGATGGCCAGCGAATCCGGCTCTTGAGCAAAGCGGAGGCAGCCATGCTGTGCTGGGTGAAGTCGTGGAAGTCGAGACTATGGGAGCTGAAATCGTCACTCGAATGCTTTCAAAGAGAAACAAGAAGAACACCCGTCTGGGAAGATTCACTGACGGGAATGAAAATCGTTCAGCTCGGTAGGTGGACTGGGAATTTGGGAAGAGTAAATGCGCGGAATAGCTGGGGAAGGCCAAAGAGTTAAAATACCCTTGAGCCAGTCTCCAAACCCCACGAGCGATTGTTCACACAAAGTATGGAATAAGTGGAGAGGAAAGGGGGGCCCACCAGACATTTTACCAGACGTGGACACATAAATTCATGAATGAGACCGGTAGAAGGGAGGATGCATCATGGATATCCGTGCTCGAGTCTGTCACCCAGGACGGAGCACTGGTGATGCACAAGGCGCATAACGGGGTATGGCAGCCCGCCCACATTATGGTTCCAGCGCTCATCTCCAGTCTCCATCCCCATTGTCAATCGTCCATGATTTCTCCCTCTTTCTGTCCATATTCATGGCTGAAGTAAGAGTATCCCAGTGACTGCCAATGTAGTGTGTAGACTATGCAGTCTACACTTTTGCACTCTTCGATAGATCGTGGATCGTCTTCCTTCCACACGCCCCGAGAGCACTCCGAATGTGGTCTAGTGCCCATCTCTGACGAGGATCATTACGTCATGTCGGCATTCCCTCGGTGGCCATCGGCATTTCCTCGGTGAGCATACCAGTTGCAGCCTCATAGTTTTCATATCGAAAGAGGCACAGTCAACACTCGCTCGCAACGGAAGGTGAACTCAATAGCGATGCTGCAGGTGTCTTTACTCATCACACCACTGGATACAGGTCATCGAGCATCGAGCCCGGAGATATTCACTGGGTAAAGCGACATTCACCACACTCCCACAGGGACCCGTTCCCAGTAGCATCTTCCGTGCATGTAAAGAGGCCTCCAGTCCAGATCGCCAGCGATTGCGGGGTGATCCACTTAGCTCGGACCTTGGGGCAGTTGTGTCTCACTAGCCAACTGTCCTATTCAGCAGTATCATGATTTTCACTGAGAGACGGTAGAGTCTGAACTGGAAACACCATCCTGATCGTCCGGGGTGAGCATTGGCTCCTTGTAAATACCACCCTCGATGGTCTTGCGAAAGTCTCCGTCCGTTCTCAGAAAGCCGGACAGACCACAGGGCGTCAATTAATCCCTGGGTGTACAATCTTAAGCCCCGGAGCTGGGCCGTGAGACCCAGGCTGGCTGATCTTTCGAACCGTCTCGGGGTGTTTCGGCTACTGAGGCTCGGCCACACGGAAGTTCAGTTCCTGACTTGACAGTCGACACGGACGGCACCGCCTCGATCTCGGGTTCGCATCGGCTGCAGCTCGGAGTTAGGGTCAGGGGCTATACCACTGCCTGGCACCTGCTACTAGCTAGTCACAAGTTACCACTGAAGGCGAGGCTAGATCGCATCTCAATGTAATGGTGACATTTCAAGTCTGGGGTCCTTTTTTACTGAATAACATCCACAGCTCGCCAATCTCATATCTTCCATTTAGGTTACCATGCTTCAGTACCTTGCACGTCGATAAATGAGATAGCGTCTGAAAACCGTCATGGTAGTTACCGGAGGCTCGTTGGCTGGATGACGCTGAGACGACCTTGAACATCAAAGCATGAGAAATGACGAGATTGGCCCAAACCCCCAAGTATGCACCTCCGGAAAAGCGCTCGTTAGAACATACAACGTGAATGAGAGGGGAATCAAGATGCGAACTTGAAATCAATTATCAAAACAGCAACAGCCCGTAGGCATTCGTGGTGAATAAGTATTTCCTCAGGTGAAAAATTAGAAAAGCAAAAGAGAAAATCACAGGTCCGAAAAAATTCACGAAAATAGGACCGTGTCAAAAGACGCCATTTCACCAATTCATCACAGCGAATCCAAATCAAGCTCCCCAAGATGCAAGTCCATCCAGACTGTCCAAATCACAAACTACAGAGAGGTATTCTTGTCGCATTTCAGTTACTGGCCCCAGTCCACTATATTCGTGCCGATGCCGTAAGAAACCCGGTGCCCTAGGTTTCGGGACTGGCGGCAGGTTGAGCATCCGTCATCTCGGTATCGGCGGGCTCAGCCGGCTGCTCTTCCTTTTCATCGCCAGTGGTGGTAGCGGCAGGCTCGGCAGATTTAGCAGGTGCAGTGTTGTCTTCCTTCTCGAGGGTGCCATCCACCCAGGAACGGAAGCGTTGATTCGCCTCGTCGACATCATCCTTGCTCAATCCGCGTGCCCACTTGGGGTTGTTGACGAATTTCTCGGCAAAGCGATCGCGACGCTTTTCACGCACAGCAGCCTTTGCTTTGTTGTCCTCCTCTTCTTGGGCCTGGACGGCCTCCGCGTCGGCGTCGGGATCTGGAATGGGAGCCCCGGAACGCCAAAACCAGTCGTGGCTAGGTGGTTGATAGAGGATGGTGTAATTATTGGCACAGATGCGGATAACCAAACCGTCATGGTGCTGAAGGCGGCGATAGAATTGATCATACTCCTCATCCTCATCCAGCTTGTTGGGAAGGTTTCGCTTCAAGAAAGGCATGCGCATCTTGGAATATGAGACTCCTTCAGTGGGATCACGCATGGAGTAAGCAGTCACATAGTAGGACCAACGATCTTCAGAGCTGAGCTCACTGCTGTCGAGGGTGTTGTCTTCGTTGGTCATGACCTGGACGGTGGCGTGGCGATCAGACGGGAACTATATGGGGAAGATAGGAATCAGTATACGATGAGATAGACACGACCATAAGACAGCCTGGTGAGGGAAGGACTCACATAAATGACACGATACATGTCCCCTTCCTTGATCATCCGTTCCACTTGCTTACGATACTGCATCTCCTGGTGGTGGGTGGTCTCCTGCTTCTCACGTTCCTTGAAGAACAGATTGGCAATGTCGGAGGTGCGATCTTTGGCATCTCCAGTGAACACAGAGGCGACATACTTGCTGATAGAAGAGAAGATGCGCTCCAAGTTATACAGTAAGTATCCACTCTGCATGTAGAAACGGCGAAGGGTCTCTTCAAGATGGATCTGGTCGATATCCCCGCGGATGACCTCTTCGCACATGCGCACAATCTGCTTGTAGAGATTGGCTTTGGAATCAACATCGTAGAAGAAGTCTCCAGGGAATCGATCGATCAAGCACAGCTCGTGGGCGGGCTTGGGCATAAGACCCCGGCGCACCTGTTCGCGCGCCTCTGTTTCCTGCTCCTTGATACGAAGCAGACGCGAGTAGAGAATCTCAAAGGTGCGGAGAAGACATAGAAGATTCAGGTTGCAATACATCCGGTGTTCTGTCTTCTTGTACTTCTCATTCAGCGTGTATTCACGCTCCAAATTGAAGTTGCCATGCCCAGGGTGCTCCATCCACTTCAACTCAGCCACGTCAAAGCTATCATCGGGATCGGACACAGCAGCAGAGGTGGCGCGAACATCTGGTGTAGCAAGTTGTGCGGCGACAGGCGCAGACGCCGCGGTTGGCTGCGACACGGTCTCATCATCGTGAGCTGTTCCATTGGTCTGAGCCACCTTGCGCTCCAATGTCTTGCGCAAGAGATCCAGCTTTTGCGTGTTCACCGCTGTGCGACTGGCGGTAGAAGTATCATCACCCTCAAAGTGATCTTCTAACTCTTCGGCGGGTGTGGCACTAAGCATCAGCTCCTCCATGTACTCGTGGAACGCTTCTCGATCGAGTCCAAAGAAGACAGGGATGAAATCCTTGACAAAGTTGATGAGGCGAGAGGGGTCTGCACCGAATCCAGTCGTGCTGCGATCAATGTACAAACAAAGAAGATGCGTGGTATCCAGTAATACATCCAGGTCCGAGAATTTCATGTCCAATTGGTGCTTTGGTGGGTTCAGGCCACCTTTTCGCTTGCTTTGAGTCTCCTCAAGCTTCGCCTGAAGATCAGCCGCGATGTTCTTGGCAATGAACTGTTTCTTGTCTGTCTGTCGAGTCGCGATAGCTTGGTGGTCCAAGCTACGCCAGTAGGCTCGTTGCATCTGTTCACGCCAAACCTTGTCCCATTCACGCTGGCAGGCTTTCCACTCTTCGAGTTTCTGCTTCAGTCGATAAAGAACAATCGGAAGCACGTGACACGGGCGTTCGAACATTGCGACGATAATCCTTTCACCGGGTTTACGATCATAGATTTTCTTGATCACCCGCTGGTAAATTGCCTCGCTTTGCCCACCAAGGCCTGGTGGGAGTTTAAAGTTCTCCCGCTCTGCCTCAGACATGTGCAAAAACTGCTGGACGATTGGCTCAATCAGCTGAATAGTCCGGGTGCATGCCTCGATATGGTGGTCGTATTCGTGGCGATCTTCTTCAATACGGTGCAGGGCATCCTCGAACTGGTTCTTCCTGTGGGCAACAAAACCTGAATCCTCCGAAGCCCACGTAGGGTGAGAGGCCCACTCGTCGTTCAGGACCTCATGGCACAGCTGATCACGACCGCTGCAAGGCTTTTGGCGTTCGCGCTTTGGAAGTAAACGATAGCTCGGTCCAAGCGAACGGCAGTGCGCAAGGTTGACAACACCAGCCTCCGATTGAGGTTTGGGGTCGATGGTCTTATCCTCAGGCTCATCGACATTCATGAAGCGTTTGAACCAGCTCATCAATTCCGCATTAGAGCCAATGAATCCTTCTGCGCGCTTGACCAACACAAAGCGATCGATCAAGTCGTTGGTGTATAGATTGCAAAGTTTCAAGAAATCACTGAACACCTGCTTGTTGGCGATGAACTTTTTGACGCGGTCGAAGAAGGCAATCTCCTCTTGGCTGGGCGTGGTCATGACACTTGGAGGTACCGGTTCAGGAAGAGCTGGGATCAGAGTTGGGGAGACATTCGGAATGTCAGAGCCTGAAGGCTTTCCGTGGTAATGCTTTGGCCGCTGTGAATGTCTCTTTAGCAAATGATTCAGAGTTGACATTGTGACACGAGAGTGAGGTAAGTCAGCGTTTGCACGCTCTCACTCCACCGACGTCAAAAAGGAGAGATATTGCGGGTAAACTTACCTTATTGCCACTGGTGAAAGACCCCGCTGGAGGTCCGCCACGAGCCTCTGGCATACGAGCCGCGTCAGCACCAGACGGGCCAGAGACAGATGATAGACCGACACCCGGCCCTCCACGTCTCTTCTTGGTCTCTTTGCCAGAGTCCTTGACATTAAACTGGCCAAGAGGCGGCATCTTCACGTCTCTGTTGGGCGTAGAGGAGGGGTGGCCCACGGGTTCCCCCCGTAAGTTTGAAGTAGGAATTGCCTCTTCAGCCATACGAGCTTGCGCTTGTTGCTTAGCATGGGCTGCGGATTCAGGCAAGAACTGCTTGAAATCCTCCAGCAGATCGGGGGCAGTGTTGAAGAGTTGAGTGACCTGAGCGTACACGTCCTGGATAGGCTTTGACTCGCGTTGATAGGTCTGTAGAATCTCCAAGAACTGCTTGTAAATCTCAGGGGCCGAGGAGAAGCGATTCTGTGGATGAAAGGGTATGTCAGCAAGCGGGGAGTATTTTGAGCGACAGCGCGAAGCAGGAGGAACAAGGGTGACACACCTTTATCTTGTTGACGTAACTAATAGCATGATTGAATTCTACGGGACCCCGCTTGTTAAGATCAGGGTGACCACCCTGGAGCATGCCTCCCACACCAGCCAAGCTGCTGATGCCCTGGTTTGCCCCGGGGCCAGATCCAGTCATCAACGACGGTCTCCCGAGTCCAGATGCTGCAGACGCTGCAGCACCCTGCAGTTGAGCCACACCACGATGATCTTGGGGATGGGACAGCGCTGACGGGCCTTGAGCTTCTTGACCCTGGTAGCCGAAATGATGATCCTGTGGAGGGGCCTGCCCTTCCTGCGGATACAAGCCGGACGGTCCGACCAAGCGCGAGCCGGGAGAATATGAGCCAGGGGCGCCAGGCTGATGCGCCTGTGGTGGTTGTGGTGGGGGTTGCTGTTGGGTTGGCTGCCAGCCGGACCGAGTCTGTTCATAGTAGTCCGCACGGGGAGGATGATTGTTCATGCTTCCGGCAGGGCCAAGGTCACCTGAACTTTCCAGTGCACGATTTGCTCGAGGCATGCTCAAAGTGTTCGTTCCGGACGGGGTGGTCACGCGAATCGCATCTGGATTATCCTCGGTTCCACATTCAATGCGGTAACCGGGAGGCAGAAAAGTATTGAAGCCTTGAATCAGGGCTGGGTGGCCATTGAACAATGTGGACACTCTCTGAATCACACCCGGCGTGTCGATGCTACATCATTGCTTGTTAGATTAACCCGGGTACTCACAAAAGCTTCATGTCTTATGCGTGTTTCTGTAACCACTTACGCTTGGCTCTTGAAATCCTTCATGATGTCCAAGAAGCGATTGTACACATCAGGCTGATCGACAAAGCGCACTTTTACTTGATCCAGGTAGCTTAGTGCATCCTGTTCGAGGAACAACGCGTGAGCACAAGCGATTTGAAAATGTTCTCAGTTTTCCGGGCCACTTACATTGAGAATAGGCTGTTGGCCCTGAGCCAAAGCCGCGACATTTCCAGGGATCTGTTGTCCTTGTCCGTTATATCCCATCATTTGAGGTCCGCCTGGATGCATGTAAGCTCTTGGCGCTCCTTCTCCATGTTGCATTTGAGGACCACCAAACAAGACACCTGGTCCACCGCCACCTTGAACGTTGGGTTGCGGTCCATTCTGTGCATTTGTAGCAAGGTTGGACAAAAGGCCATTCGGTCCGTGTATGGAATTTGGGACTTTGGAGGCGACCGGCTGATGCAAAGGAATGGATCCAGTGTGACTTTGAACAGGGTGATGTTCACGTTGGCGTTCCATTTGCTGGCGCTCCATCTGCTCGCGCTCGCGGTGCGCCATTTCTTCTTGTCGCTGTCGCTCTAGGATTTCACGCTCACGGGAGTCCCGCTCGCGCTCTCGGTTCATGGACTGCGGAGAGGCATGAGGCATGGCCTGGCCAATGCCTGGCAGAGAATGACCGGCACCATGGGATGGACCTGCGGGATGCTGTCCATATGGTGAGTGTTGGTGAGGCGCTCCATGACTCTGGCTAAGCTCCGCAAGACCGGGGAGAGAGTGGCCCGATTGACCGCCGGGGTGATATGGGCCTGGCAGTGTGTACAGAAGATGTCAGTCCATGTAACATAAAGTTTCGGGGCCGAAATGTTCCAAATCATTATCAGGCCGTCGTGGAGATCGCGTTGGGGATTAGCTGACCACCTGGAGGAGGGAGAACGGGACCGGCGGGTTGCGATGCTGGCCCTTGTTGGCCCGGAGTTTGACTATTATGACATCGAAGCATCGTATTAGCAGGAAGAACTATGCCGCAGTGTCCCAGAGGCCTACCTGAAGGAGCCCATTGGTCGGGGCTGTTGATTCATCTGGTCCATGCCAGGATGCGTTGGTGGCCCACCGGCCGACGCATGCCAGGAATCAGTCCCCGGGTTCATGGCAAACTCATTCAATATTGTATGTACGCGATGGAGCAGAGCAAGGATCGATCGTCGAATGTGTCGAGCACGAAAGGGGCAGCGTGAGGGGAAAGACGAACGTCCGACGCAAAAGGGTAGTCTTCCAGGTGTCGCTTCAGGGTCTTGATTTTTGGACTCCTGACGCTCGCTTTGAAAATATCACGCAAAGAGCGCTGGGATCACAGCATGATCAGGACTGTCAAAATTGAAAGATCAACGGTACTCCGCGATGAGAACGACTGAGGACGACGAGATCTAGCGATAAAAGAGTGCGCGCGACCGATCGCGGGCTTCTCCAGTGGAGCTTTGCTGACCGACTCCCGCTAGTCCCTGTGTGGCAGGACGTCTCCTCTGCCGGGCCTACCATTATCCGATACCCAGCGGTATTACATTGAAACATCACCGTGAAAGTGGCAAGGCGCCCAATCTGTGTGGTCAGAGGGTGGTACGGTCGGGTAAAATACAGACGGCTTGATTTTGACCGCCTTCGTCATCACTCAAAAGACGGGCAGAAGAAAACCTAGTTGCATGCGCAGGGGTGTCAATTAGGCGGTACGTTGTTGATCAAACCACGTGATTATCTTGTAATGCTTCCTCCCTCCCCAAATTGGGCAAAAGCCGGTACGGGACACAAGCCCTAAACCGAGCCAGTATCCAAGCCAATTCCAGCTACGTGTCCAGCCATGGCAGCTGACTTTCAAAGTGCATTCTTTCCCCAATTCCACCAAATTTCGGACAAGCTTTCAAGTCAAATCTCCATCCTCATAGTCCTCAAGTCTGGCGCTGATGGCTTGATATTCAAGTATTCAGACTAATACTCACGTCGACGAGGCTTCATGGAAAACAGCGAGGTAATCTACGTGGCAAAGCTTGAGCTATCAACACCCCGGGCTTAGAGCATCTGTTATGACGTCTTCACCGTGGACCATCATTACATTCGCATTGCCGGGCTGTGGTTATGGCCTGCTTGAGGGCTTCGTTGCCTGAAGCGTGAAGAAGGTCCCGTCTTGTCTCGTAGCACTTGGGGACCTAACGTTCTGAAAGTAATCCAGTCGAGATTATTCGTTGGCGTGTATCAAGGCGTGGTCGTGTGTACCTGGTCACCGATTGGTTGACAAACTTGTGTTGAGCCTCACAACGCCTGTTGCTCTTGCTATACTTTCCAGATTCGGTCACTGAAGGTCTCACAAATATATCTGTCTTGAGCGATACAATGCTGTCTCTCCAAGCCAGGTGTCCCGTTAGCTCGATTCATCCGAGCTATTGTTCAGAGAAATTCAGCGATCTAGGCGATCATCTGTATGCCGCTTCGATTTGGCATGTGATTTCTGTCAGCGCATAAGGTGAGACTTGATGCTGCGAGCAGCACCGCTCGATTTGCGGGGCTAAGAGGGTCGATATAGCCTTCTGTTTCCGTGGAGAAGCAGATTGGGTTGCGAGAACTGCTTGGTGCCTTTTTTACAAATGTTTCAGTCAGTGACTCAGATGTAAGAGCAAGAGGCGGGCGAAGGCGAAGGATTGTTAGATACAGTGTGGACTATTGATACCGAATTCCTGTGACTCTGCAGTCGAAATGTGGCTTCAGACGTCCGGGTTTCAGTTTCATACGCCGCCGTCTTGGCTGGCAGCCCGAAGCTTCTAAATTACTGAGATGAAGGTTTTTATCTTACAATTGCAGTCTGGCGACGCGGGTGGCGAGAGTCAGGTTGGTGAGATACACGCGTGCGAAGATAACGTCTACAAGATGCAGCCTACTGTTGTTTTACGTGTCGATGAACAGCTTTGATGCTATAGTTTTGTAGCTTCGATGTAGTACTGGAGGCAAGGAGTGCAACCATATGACTCGACTGACTCCCTTCATTATTCAAGTTCAGACAAAGAACCCCCATCATTCCCAAGTCTAGTCATAGTTTGCGCGGTTCCTCATCCGGGTGTCGGTAGCAAAAGAACAATAGCAATGGTCTGCTGCTTAGAGAGCGGAGAAAACAAAGAGCTGTTCGTTACAAGGTCAGTAAATGCGCATCAAGGACATTCCTTGGGAGCCCATGGGTGTCTCAGGGTCAGACAGAGACAAAACTCACATTGTTGGTGGCTGCGATGGCAATGCTGTCCTCAAAGGGATGCCAGCTCATGTGCAGGATCTTCTTGTTGAAATCAATTTGGTCGGCGTCGGTCTCCTTCTTCATTCGGCTTCCGGGGCCGGCGGGGCTGCCGGATCTTGAACCGGCCTTCTTCCCGTTCTTGTTCATGGGGGTCGGCACTCCGACCTTCTTGGCCTTGAAGGCGGACTTGTCTGCCTGTAGCACAATCTCGGTCTCTTTCTGTTCTTCGGTGGGGTAGATCATGAAATTGTTGTTGTAGCTGCCCGTCATAACATTTTCTGCGTCGCCAGAGAAGACCACCTCGAATTTGTCGAATATGCTATCGTTCTCGTATGTGTCACAGAGGCGAGGCCGCAAGTGTTCGTGGATTGGAATTGTCTTCACTGGCTGGCGCTCCATGTTGACATCCCAAATCTTCACGGTGAGATAGTCGCGGGACACAATGTACCGCCCGTCATGGGAGAATCGAACATCAGAGATGGATGAAATGATTTCGGAGAAGAACGAGCGGGAGGAAGCGTCTTCTTCTTGTTCAAACACTGTCGCGAGTGATAATAATTGATCGTTAGCATATCGATGAGTGGAAGCATGACAGAAACGGGGGGCGGTGTGTGAAGGGCAGACTTCGCGGCAGATCAACGACAACTGGGTAGCTTTCAACTCACGTTTCGCGTGCTCATCGCAAAGGGCACGCTGGCGCATATCGGCCAGCTTAATGGTACCCTTGGAGCTGGCATACATGAACCAGTTACAGCTGACGGGGTGGAATTCAGCGGCGGTAATAACCTCAGTCAGCTCCTCCATGTTGGCGGGCTTGATATCGACAATGTTGAAGCTCTGGTCTTGAATGTTGAGGTTCCATAAGTTCACGCGAAGGTCGTCACTGCTGATGAAGGTCTCGCCATCGCTATTCACGGAGATGCTATTGATGTGATAAGCGTGCGCATTGGCGTAGGTCCTGCGCGGGACAGCAGCGACGACGGTGTCATGATGTGTCAGTCGGGGCATCTTGAGCGATCCGGCACTCTTGAAAGTGCCCCGGGGCGCGCGCGGAATGCCTCCGCCGCCCGCTGCACCGGCCGGAGTCAACTCATTCGACAAGTTGTTCTCAGCCACCACCTTGAGAGACTTATCAAACACCTTCCATAGCTTTATAGTTTTATCGTTCGTCGACAGCAAGAAGTGTGAGGCATTCTGCCGACGGCACCACTTGATCTTGTTGATTTTCTCTTCGATCTCTAGAGATTTGAGGTAATCGAACTCGGGCTCGTGTGATTGGAATTCGGTGTGGAACTTGTATTCGCATGTTTTTTTCTGGAGCAAAGCATGCACTTGTTAGCACATCCAGCATCGAAACCTGGCCAAGATTTGGGTTCCAATCTCCATGTCACTGAGAGCAGAAGACAGGGCAATTTGGGCAGTTTGAGAGACCTACCGTTTCATTTCGCTCAAACAGAACCACACGTCCACCCTTGTCACCGGTGGCCAGGTAGTTACCCGTGTGGTCAAACTCAACCGTCGAGATAATATCAGCTGCACAGAGCGGACGGTGCGGTTAGCTTGGACATGTCTTGAACAGCAGCCCTTCAGTCATGGGATTCTTACCTTCTGTGATATCCTCTACATCACCTTTGTCACCGAAGCACCTGTGTGGGGACCCGTGTCAGTTGACGGTCATGAATCTCGCGCGACCGACTCGGAGGGAGATCCTGAAGTATTCGGCGCCGTCGAAGGAGGTGACCACTGAAGCCACAGATGGGGCAGGAACTCACTGTGTGAACTTCCAGGTAGGTGTGCCGGAGTCTCTGTCTACCATCTTTTCGTTCTAGTGGCGGTCTAAGCTACGAAGGGAGAGATGGATCCGGAGAGCGATGCAAAAATCTGGGCGAAAAGGAAGGCGATCGCGGAAAAGCTCTATCACCGAAAAGAGCAGCGAACTCGGAGAACGCCGTGGAGAATGGCTTGGGCAAACGGAAGCGGTCGGGATCCGAGATGCTCGCGAAGCAGACAGCGAAGTTCGGTGAGATGCCAGGCGAGGAGGGCAAAAATCGTTCAGGCTGAGCCGGGAGATCGAGCAGTGATGACGAAGAAAGGTGAGGATCGGAGGGGCGGAGGAGAGATAGATGGTCGAAGCGCGGGGGAAGATTAGGCACGCCGAACAAGAAGTGGGAGAAAAAAAGGTCGGAGAGGTCTCCCACGCAATGGATCCCGACGATTGAGACGGTGGGCAACGGGGGTCCTGGTAAAAGAGGCGAGATGGAGATCAACCGGGGGGTTTGGCAGGTCGAGCGATGGTTGATGAGGGTCGGTGGGATCAGGCGGAGGGGAGGAGGGGAGTCGGAATGGTTTTGAAAAGAGGAGCAAACGACCGGGCTGTTAGGAGTGGACCCGCAGTAGAAGAGCTTGAGAGGGGATCATCGACGGAGGACCTGAGGCAGCTTGGCAGACCGCCTGGTCAGGATGGACACTTTCGAAGAGCGAAAATTGGACGCGAGAGGAAGGACAACTTGGCATTCACCTCTTAACAATATATCAGTCTGAGATAAGCAAGTCTTTCTTCTTTCATACCGCTCCATCATCCCACCGGAATGGCATCGAGGCCAGCTGACTAGAACACGGAATAAGGGAAATCCAGAATGGACTTGACGTCTTTTGACACTCGGACTCGCCGCATGAAATCACTCACTGACCGGGGCTTCACTGGGGTGGTGCGGCTCTTAAAATCCTAGCTACAGCCGGTCAATGTGATCAAGCCAGATAGACGTCGATGCCCTTGTACGGGAAGCAATTGTGCATTTAGCAAAGCGCCATACAGCAAGGATAATGATACACGAATGTGAAGGTTTGGTCATCTATGACCGCAAGCCTAGGAGCTCTAGAATTACTTATGCCCGTCGACGCCCACGCTTACGCCTATGACTGCGGTTTGGTCGACGATTTGACGGAAGGGTTGATTCATCTTGACAGGTCGGGTGGTTTTGCTCGTGAACCAGTAGCTTCGACTCTTGACCCTTCTCGGGCAACGCAAAATACTCGTTGTTCTCCTCGCAAAACAGCTCGGCTTTCTCGTACTGACGTTGGTTCAAGAGTTCCACAAGGGACTGGCGTCTCTGGGATGCCTCTTCCGTAAGGTGACGCTTTGGCAGCTTATACAGTTGTGTCGCAATTGAGTTCAGCGTGCGAACAGAGGCTGCTGTGCTTGAAACGTCTTGAGAAAACTTTAGTTATAGAACTTGAAGAGAACAGAAGATAAGATCTTTCCATACCAGCTTGCAGGATATTGTCAGGGGTGGTTCCATATAATGTTTCGAAAGCATTGTATGCCACATCGCGATGTGGCATGTCCGTCGAGGTATAATATTCCTTGATCGCGTGGGCGTCCGCGAGGACATTTCCGCCGTGAACCGACTCTTTGTTGAGACCGCGGATTTCTCTGCACAGCTCCTCATCTTGTCGATGAGTTGGTTCGGAATCCCGGTGGAAGCTGAGTATCGCCCGTCGACGGACGTCTTTGCTTGTCTGATGTAGGGCGTCGTTGATGCGAGCCTGTTGACGAACGACCTGAAGTTCGGACTGAACCTCTCCGAGCCTCGACTTGGTCTGTCCGAGCTTCGACTCGGTCTGTCCGAGCTTCGACCCGGTCTGTCCGAGCTTCGACTCGGTCTGTCCGAGCTTCGACTCGATCTGTCTGAGGTCGTACTCGGTCTGTCCGAGCTTCGACACGGTCTGTCTGAGGTCGGACTCGGTCTGTCTGAGGTCGGACTCGGTCTGTCCGAGCTTCGACACGGTCTGTCTGAGGTCGGACTCAGTCCGTCCGAGTCTGGACTCAATCCGTTCGAGGCCGGATTGAAGTTGTCGAATGTTGTTCAGCATTTCAACCCCTTGGCGGTTTGCGGCGGTGGATTGCGCTTGATCCCACTGAAGGGATTCGATATCCTCTGCAAGTTTGGCCTTACAATCACGCAATGGGTTTGGGCCAACCGGTGTGGAACCCGCGTACGCAATTTGCGCAGGGCGAAGCTATCGATTCGTTCTTCGAGTCAGTATACTAGCAATGATCAGAGAGAGATACGGGTTCAAAGTGGTACCGTTAGGTCCTTTCCTGGACTCGCGGGCGTTTCCGTTCCTAGCTTCGGCCGCTTAGGGCTGTTGCCTGACGTCTCGGACAGCGTCCGCCGCTTGGAATAGGTATTTGGAGACATGGTGTCGACCGACGTAGAGAGGACTCAGAAATGATGAGACACTGATATCCTTGTACGCGGTTGCTGGGAATGGTGGAAAACTACAAGAGCAAGCTTTGCGGGAGGCTTCTGCATGTTACTGTAAGCCCATAAATGGCAGGCGCATTGAATCCGGCGCCTCGATCAAGCAACTACACGACGGCATCGTCGTGAGTCGTGACTTCCTTCGGTCTCGCCGTGGCCCTCTATTCCCCTCTTTCTATCTGAAAGTCGTTGCACTTTTTTCTCTTTCCCTGCGCTCCACAAGCCGCTTCAACCGGCTGTGTGAAGCCTGTGAAGGAAGATTGGTCATCTGCACGTGTCTCTCAGGTTGACAATAGCTGGCGTGTCTGCTAGCACGGGATGGTTGGTAAGTATCTAGGTTGCACCTGCTGCTGAGTTTGATGCTGAGGCAGATGGATTGACCAGTCGGTCTGGCGTCCCTGGCTGGGCAGTAACCCGCATAGTTGTCTGGATCCCGATGCGGACTCTGACCTGACCACTGGCTTCAACACCCGCTCGGCCTGTCGTCTGGATTCTGGCGTGTCCTCGTGCTGGGCTCTTGGCTATGACGACGATTTGGATCCCGCTTTGCAGTCTCGCTCGAATTCTGGCTTGGCTCGTTACTCGAACCACGACGTGAATCAACGCTTGAGCCCTGACTCGGATTCTAGTCTGAGGCGCTCAAACAGTGACGTGAATAACAGCCTTGCTTCGGCTTTGGACCCTGGCGTGATCATGGTGCGAGTACAGAAACAGACGTTTGAATTGCCCATGATGTCAGAAGAGTCGTTTCAGCAGACGACGACTTTCAGCGACAATGTGTCTGCGCGAAGCAATGAGGGCTGGCTTGAAGCCTCACGGCCCGATGCAATGAGCCGAGGAGGTATTCTCTTAATATGGGCCGAAGAAAAGGACAAACAACAAGGGTATGACTCCACGCAGGCGGACGCTTCCAGGTTTCGAGCTCATCGCGAGGATTCTCGACCTGTCGATAGCGCAGCAGTTGTGTCACTCCTCACAGATACTTCCTTTGACCCTGCCTTTGGAGGCACAGAAGAGATGGACCTCGACCCAGCCGCGGCATCTTCGCTCTTGACTCGATCCGAGATGGAGATGCTGAACTCTTTCCGAAAGCAGATCGGCCGTTCATCTGACAGGGCCAGTACCACTGCATCATCCCAGGCAGGTCTATCTGGTCTCAGCTTGATCCCAGACATAGATTCCTTCCTTCAACAAAACGATCCGTCTACCCTGAGGCGGCAGGGCATGCAAGCGACAGCCCAGCCGAGTCTGACTCTAAGCGACTCCGTTCTTAAGCATCTGCGGGGAGCGGTGGATTGGGTGACAGTGCATGAGCGATACCACGATGAAATTTGGGGGTATCTTCGCCCCGCGCTGGAACCGGCAAAAGAGGAGATGGAGGAAAAGGGCCAAGAAGGGTTGACGGGGGAAGAAGATACCGATGGACCTGCATTTCGGAGACTGAAGGTGAATCTCCGGCATATGCAGGTGTAAGGAGCAGAGGGAACTTACACGCTTGAGTCGAGCTTGATTGCATGAATCATGAAGTGCGTGACCAGACCGAGTCCACTTCAAGAGCCTCAAGGCCTCAAAGCAAGTTTTGTACTACTTGCATGTATGAGATATGATAGATTCTGCTTCTTGGAGCCGTCTAACGATAGTCGTCTTCTGCGCCATTCACTCTCGCACCTACACGCTCCATCAACCTACTTACCAGGTAGTACCTCAATAGCACCTAGCACACCGATCACTACCATCCACCACCCTTCAAAACACCCACCGCGCCCTCGACATCCATAACTTCATCCGCCCTCCCCGCCATCCCACCCCATCTCACCCACCCCTTCTCATCCACCGCCCACGCACCCCCCGTCTGCCACCGACTCCCACTCTCCGTCGGCCGATTCCAGATCCCCTTCTCTTTGCCCAGCATCCAGATCCCCATCAACCCTGCCGGACTCAACACATGGCCCCAGGAACTCACGCCCAGCCCCCATTTGGCATACATCTGGCGCTCATTGTCCACGAGCACGGTGAGCGAGGGGCCCGTGCCGCCCAGGGCGGCGATCCACTTGTCGGTGGAGGATTGGGAGCTGTGCGATATGGCGAGGAAGTTGATGGATGGGTGGGTGGCAGATGCGGTGCGGAGAGCCAGGAATGTTGCTTCTGCGACTGGAGGATCAAAAGAAAGAGGGGAGGGTGTTAGTTCGATAGGTCTTTGGTCAATTGATATGCAGGGACTTTTGAGGGCACGACCGCGGTACAGCGGGTGGGTGGGTCGAGTGGTGGGTGTGAAAACGCTACCGGTACTTGGTACAGGTGGTAGTAATTAACTACTACTAGGGTTAAGATGTATCGACGTACCTGGACATCCACAGTGCCGGAGAAAGGCAATCACGGTAGGTTTGCCATCATTCTGCCCGGGATGCACGGCACTCGGCTCGGGAGGGGCTTTGTTGCCGATGGCTGGGGGTGAGCAGACGGCGAGCTGGGGGAGGGGACCCCAGGATGCGAGTTCTTGTGTGAGCGACATGTTTCGTCTGCCAGATGAGATGAACAGAACACGCTTTCAGAGGTCTACGTGGAGGAATGAAAGGAATTGAAGACAGGCAGGCAGGTTCGAAGAGGTGCGCGAGTGGATCGTAGATCGTACGGAATACAGTCAATGGAGTCGATGGACCGATCACTGGTGTAAGTGTTGTCAGGGTAGCCTACACATTGAAACAGTGGCAGTCTCGATCAGTCACGGGCTGCAGGTTGTTATCTGGTGGAAAACATGGTGCGGAGTTGATCGGATAACGAACTAGACACCTACGTACCTCACCTATGGAGAAAGCTGTCGAGTATAAACTCGACTAACGATATCCAGGCAAATTCCCATGGCCACGTCAATTACGATCACAAAAAGCTACACCAGCGTACTACCAAATAATAAGCTCGAGACATGGATTGTCCACACTTCACAAAGGAACCCGTCAGCCACGTGTATCCACGTACTCTTGTCACCTCTTCTTATCAAGCTTCCAGCACCTCGGAATAATATCGAAGCATGCAAGACTACAATCTACAACGACAGCATCGAGCGACTGCCAGGTGAACCCGCCCATCCCGTCGGGCCGAGCGCGTGAATCTACTACGTCATCATCCACCCCGGAACCAGAACTGGGCGTTTTCAAACTCTACAACCCCTTGCCCAGGAGATTAGTAAGTATGTAGTATGTACTCACGCAGTCTAGTAGAGTACTAAGTGGAAAGTTTCAATTGTGGATAGGGGCGTCAAGTTCTAATCAATCAACTGATGCTCTGAATGTAGCAGGCCTGCGGGGCGGTGGGTACTGGGTAGACCTCGAAAGGTTGGTAAGGTGCACCATCTCATAGACCGCACCTCGATCATGTACCAGGTTGGTGTACAATACAAGTGAAGGCAGCCTCGAGGAATGTGTTGCGCCAAAGTCGCTTGGATCCAAGATGGAATAGATAAAATTCTCGTATGGTGTTTTACAGAATCATAAGGCCCGTCTCCAGGCGAGGGTGCAACAGCTCGCATACATCATGATCAAGAAAAAAGTCAATTCACAACGGTGACGGCCCATTTTTAAGAATTCATAGAGTCCCACCGGAGAGCAAATAGCAAATAGACACGCAACATATCGAAAGATGAAGGGGGTATGAAGAATGGCACAAAGGTCGTGAAGCAGTCACGGGACCGTCTTCACATCAAGATCACCATGTCAGAAGGATAAAGAACAGGAGGATTGGAGGAGGTATAGAGGCGTTCACAGCTCTAGGCTGGGCTTCTGGCCCTTGACCCGACCAATAACGGTCTGGGCGGCGTACTTGGGGATGACCTCATCGTCGTGAAGCATGGCAAATTCTATGATGAGGAGGAAGTCAGCGATGATTGCTCAGTCGATGGATGGAAGTATATCGGGAGGAAAATGGAACGTGAAGGGGAACGTGAAGGGACAAACAAGAAACATACCCTCGGTAGCATCACGGCCCATAAAGTTGAAAAGAGCATTGGCACCGCCAGGGTGCTCATCCAACCAGTTGGTCACGTCCAGGACAATACCCTTGACGACGATCCACAGGTCATCCTTCTTGTTGTGCTTGGCCACTTCCTCCATGGAGAACTCCTTCTCGGGAACCTGGAAGCTGGCAATGGGGTCGGGTTTGGCAGCAGCATCCTCACCGGCCGGGGTGGCTGCCGCGGCGGAGGCGGCACCGGGGGCATCCTGAACACTGGTCAGGCGGTTGCCGGACTGAGCGGCACCGTTCCACTCGACGGAAATCTTGCCGGGAGTGGAGGGGTCAATGTGCAGGGAGATCTGGCCCAGACGCTGCTGAGCGGCCGAGGAACCACCATTGATGAGCTTCTGGAAGAGGTGCTGCGAGGCCGAGTCACCGGCCACACGGCCGTAGACAACGCAGCCCAGCAGGGAAGAGCCACCAAGACGGTTGGCACCATGGACACCACCAGCCAGCTCACCGCAAGCGTACAAGCCATTGAAGGGCTTCTTCTCGCCGTTCAAGACTTGAGCATGCTCGTCAATCTCAATACCACCCATGGTGAAGTGCAGCACGGGCTCCATGAGAGCGACGTGGAAATCGTCGTCGATGGAGAAGGGAAGGTTGTGGAAGAACTTCTTGCCCCAGGGGTCCTTCTTCTTGCCCTCGGCAATGAGGTTGTAATCGTCAAAGGTCTTCTTCAGAGCCGCCTCGCCGCAGCCAATCTCGGCCGCCAACTCTTTGCCAGTCATCTTCTTCATGAGTCCACGACCGGAGTAGTGGCGAGTGTGGAAGTCCAGGACATTGGAGGCCTTGCTGTTGAGCACGAGACGAATGGGCCACTTGCTCTTCTCCTTCTCCTTCCACATCTGGCCGGAGACGTAGTCACGGTGACCCAACTCATCGGAGAATCGCTGACCATCGGAGTTGAGCAGGATACCACCTTCACCACGAAGGGCCTCGGCCGCGAGGAACTTGAACTTGGCGGTCGGGTCCTTCGGGTCAACCAGACCCGTGGGGTGTACCTGAACCTTGTCCATATCAATCCCATTTGCGCCGATGGCCATGAGCATCTTCTGACCGTCACCAGTGGCGTGAGTGCCGTTAGTGGATGACAAGCCGTAGGTGTCCGGGCGGTGCTTCTTCAGGAGTGAGGATTCACTGAAATCGGCAGCGTACCCACCGGTGGCCAAAACGACCACCCCGTCTGCCGTCTTGGTCTCGCCGTTCAAAGTGTAAGTCACGCCAGTCACATCATTGCCGGACTTGTTGATCGCGGTGACGTTGGCCTTCTTGATGATCTGAACACGGTGGGGCTCGGCCTGTGAAAGCTCCTCCAGACGCTGCATGAGCGCATACGTGATGGCCATACCAGGGAACTTTGCATCATGACCACGGTGTGTACGGGGATGAGAGTGACCGCCCAGACGAGACACGAGGGTGAGGTCCAGGTTGAAGACATCCTGCAACCACTCGACGGCAGAGGCGGACTTGTAGGTCAACACTTTGATGAGGTCGGGGCGGGCCTTGTCACGGGCGGATTTGAGGGTGTCCTCGTAAAAGGCCTTGACGCTGTCGCCAATGCCGAGATCGATCTGTGTACGGGTGAGGGCGCCGTTGATGCCGGACGTAGCCTTGGTGGAGTTACCACCGAAGAAAGCTAATCAACCACCCAGCGGACGGTCAGAAACTTGAAGAGTCGATGATGCGGGCATGTCCCGTTATTCAACGGGTTGGGGTGGAAAAGGGGAACCTACCCTGTTTATCCAAGACTAGGACATTGCCACCATTGAGATAGACGGTGTGTGCGGCACTCAGACCGGACACTGGATTCCAAGAGCGTTAGTCGGGGTCTCGGCTCGAATGTGTTGCGAGGCGTGATGAATCACAGCAACTTACATCCACCACCGACCACAATGACTTGAGGAGCGGCCATTTTATGTGTGGTTGAGTGTGAAGAAGGGTATCGGAGAGACAGAAGGAGGACCTCAAGAAAGTAGGGAGAGAGAGTGGAGAAAACAAGTGATCACCCGACGGGAGACTGGCGTTATAAGTAGTAGGATTTCAGGAACTGGGGTACCGACGAGACACAAGAATGGGCCGCGAGACCAGTCTGGGGCCGAGAAATACAAAAGACGGCGGGCGGGGGATCGCAGAACCAATCCGAGGGAGTCGTGATGGAAGATGAACTCACCAAGCTCCAGGTTGACCAGCTTCGGGTGGGATTATTCACGATCAGAAGCCGACGTGCGTGCTGGGTGGAGGCGAGGTCTATCGGCCGAGGCACACGGGCGTGGGGAAATGGACACGCAAGTGGAGTCGAGAGGAGTCGCGGTGGACTTCGGGTGTGGGCTGGGGAAACACAACTTCCTGACGGGGAGTTGGTAATGGGACCGCTGTGGCTGGCTCGAGCAGTTGCAGAGATTCGGTAGTGGACATTAAAGGCCACATACTTGGCGAATCTATGGGCATACGAGTACGAGCTACGGAGGAAGAACAGAGACATGGCGCAGGCTTTGAATACTCCTGAAGCAATCGCGTTATAGGAAGCACATGGTCAACGTACAGAGCGTCAACGTGTTTAGACTGGTTGACGGACCACCGCATCTCGATCGAGACACGAGTCCGTGCTCCAGAGGCGGGAGAGACCATGCAGAGTAAGAAGCAAGAGATCGGACTGGTGATATCTTAGTACCCCAGCACCAGGCAGTCGAGTGGTGAGTCGATCAGCTGGGAGAAGATGCTCTGCACCATCAGATGAATCACATGCCAAAAAAAAAAGTGTGTGAGTGACATGTTGGGTACATGGCCACCGATGGACAAGGGGTGGGCTGATTGTGTCACCGTCGCCTGCATCCGGCGCAGGGATACTCCGGGGTAAGGTTCCCCCGCAGTACTGAGGTCCAGTCGCAGATGATCAGATGCATCTTCACATGTCCGACCGGATCACTCTTATTCCACCAAGATGTATTGTAGACAAGACCACAGGACAACTGTTTCGAGCACTACCAGACGCAGCAAGTGATCTTACTGGATACAATTTGCTAGGGACGATTCATCAGCATGGAATTCTAGGACCATTCCCCTATCGACGGGCAATTCTCGTCCTGATCGAGGATGCGTGGTGGTCGATGCCCATTCCTGATGCGGGAGGCCTCTGGCCTTCTGATCGTCTCCTGGCAACAGAAGAGCCTCGGATGTCCTCACGATCAGGTTTTATACCACCATCGCATTTTGCTCCAACTTTGACTGCTGAGACGCTCATATTTCCTGGCCAAGCAAATCTCGTGGTAGTCTGGGCGTGGTTCATCAAAATATCCGGATGAAGATCCAGGATTAGAAAATCCTTCTAACCTCGAGCGTTAAATGGCATTCTATGATTCTACTACGATCTAAGTTAACTACCTAACCTTACCCCTAAGGTACCTAGCCACCCCCGGATCACGTTTCGGGATCATGTGACTCTTCCATCTGAGAACAAGCTGGTCATGATCTTCGCAGCGGACCCATTGTTGTCCGATGAAAGGATCTCTGCAACACAGCACGAGGATGCCACTGCTTTGGTGAACACAATTTTGAGAATTCCGTCTGGATTAACCGATTTCCTCAATGCCGTCGCCTAGACTAGAAGCGTGAAACCTTGTAGACCTTCAATCGTACCTTTCATCCATCAGAATCCACATCGGGAGAGCGAACGGCAGCACCCTTCTCGGGGTTCCGCCCCTGCGTGGCTTCCCCATCGGGCAAGCCCAGTTGCCGACAGCTGACTTGTTGGAGGAAAGTCGGCAATCGACGGGACTGACGGGGGTCGGGACTGACGGGATATAATATATCTGGGAGGTAATTCCATTAGCCGAATACGTGACAGGAATCCAGAGAACATCACTGACTGTTTCCTTGGGGCGTCTGTCCTGCTCGATTGCCGATGAGGTATACGGCGTTTCTCAACCCACCCGATTCTAGACCTTTGGGTTCAATTTGTATATGGACCAGGAAGTAGCGACTAGCGATACATTTCGCAGTTCCTGTTGCAAAGGTTTTACTACCCACCCAGCCGTAATCTGCCAACCAAACATGTCCGCGGGTCCTGCTCACTGCTCAATGGCTCACAACTACCGGCTCGGGGTAATGCACTCCGAAGAAGTGAAGGTGGAATGTTCAATGGAGATCCGCCCCAGAGCAGACAGAAAGCAGTTGTTCTCGTAGGCGGCATCCAAGCATTTCAAGCTAGCAGACAAGCAGGCTGGGCCTGTGGTAAACTGAAAAAAAGGTGGCAACGTCGTTTCAATCATAATAATTACAGGTCCAAGGCAATGCCGCATGAAAACATTATATCCTCTCTTCCACAACGATCGACATCGTGACCAGAGCAGATTCTCTACAGGCCAGGAATTGGCGGTCGCAGTTCCTGAGGCGGCCATCCAATTTGACTGTCAAACCAAGTCTCAAAAGTCCACGAACCCGACCCGATCCAACGTCCACCCTGGACATCTTCGCCTGGAAGTACAACCCTCGCCCACGAATTTGGGGGCACAACTACCTCGAGATCAAATTTCCCCCATACAATTTTCCACCGGCATTCCAGACGTCCGTATACGGTGTCGTATATTGCCTCGGCCTGGTTGACTGTTCCGCCGGGGATGGGGCGCACCAGCACTCTTCTCCATCCAGGATCGAGCGGGCTGATTCCTGCCACGATCTTGTGCAACCAATTGATGATGGAGCCCAACGCATAGTGGTTGAAGCTGGTCATCTCGCCCGGGTTGATGCTGCCATCGGGACGCATGCTGTCCCATCGTTCCCAAATGGTTGTTGCTCCCATGGTGATCGGATACATCCAAGAGGGACAGGACTGCTCCTGTAGCATTCGATAGGCGAGCTGCACATGTCCAGTCATCGTTAATGCGTGCGTGATAAGCGGAGTCCCTGCAAATCCGGTCGATACTTGAAAGTGAGCTTTGCGAACAAGCCGGGCAAGTCGGGCGCCGGCGTTGGCAACTTGAACCGGGGAGTCGATCAGTTCAAATACAATGGCGAGGCTGAGAGACGTCTGCGTATCGCCAACGAGGTAGCCTTCAGACGAGACGTATTTGTACTGAAAACGTGTCTTCAGGGCCAAAAAGTCCAGCTCATATTTTGCCGCGTCGACCTTTTCATCGAGGATCGTGGCAATCGCGGCTAGGGTCCGAGTGACATGAACAAGGTAGGCGTCGGCAACCAGGGTGCCGTCTGTACGTGCATTGCCGGGCTGGTGTGCTGGCGCAGTAGGATCAAGCCAGTCTCCTAGCTGGAAAAGACTGTCGTCCCACAGTCTGTCCGGTCCTCGCTGGATTCCACGATCCACCCATGCTGTCATACTTGGGTACTGCCGCCGTAGGATTTCAATATCTCCGTAGTTCTGATAGAGAGTCCAGGGGAGCAAGATGGTGACATCATCCCATACAGCCTGTGGGAACATGGGCCACGTTGACTCGGAGAGGACATTGGGAACGACAAAGGGAGGGATTGCACTGGGCGAAGCAAGTTGTTCGACTGCCAAGTCTTTCAGCCAGTCACTCAGCATACCGCCAGCGTTGTAAAGGAAACAAGCCGAGGGGGCGAAGATTTGAATGTCTCCCGTCCAGCCCAATCGCTCGTCACGTTGTGGACAGTCTGTTGGAATGGAGAAGAAATTGCCGCGCATACTCCATATTGCATTATCGTGCAGTCTGTTGATCATCGGCTGGGAACAAGTAAAGTATCCAGTGCGCTCAAGGTCAGAATGCATCACCTCAGCTACGAGACTGTTGATAGTAAGCGGGGCGACATCGTCGTCGGGACTCCATCCATCAACTTGAACAAAGCGGAAGCCGTGAAACGTGAACTGTGGTGCCCAGTTGCGGATTTCTGCGCCTGCGGAAACAAGAGTATCTGCGCATTTGGCCTTTCGAAGCGGGCGAATGCCCAGTTCTTGGTCCTCAAGGATTTCCGCATGGGTTAATGTAATCGTGTGGTTTGCAGACTGCGTGAGAAGTGGGATGCGCACGCGTCCAACAAGATTTTGACCAAAATCGACTATTATCTTGCCAGCGGGTGTCTTGATGATCTCGACTGCCTGCACGATCCCAGTGACACGCACTGGAGGTGCACTCGGCGACACAAGCTCGGCTGTTGGAAACTCAGTTTCGCGGACTGATTCCCAGGATGCATCGTCCATGTTCAAGTCATCAGACCAGCCGGGCTGTTCCTCACGAGCGTCGTAGACCTCGCCGTCATAGATCTCACTCGTCATGATTGCAGAGAGATGACACTTCCAAGTTGAGTCAGTAAGAATGCTCTTCTTTTCGTTGCCGGTGTCAATCTCCAGCTGCGCAATAAGAGCCATTTCATCCCCAAAGACGAAGCGTCGGCCACCCCCAAAGCCGAGTCTTGTGGCATACCATCCCTCCGCCACCTCTGCGGCAATCACATTGGGCTGGGATGCCTTCAGTAAGGAACCCACGTCAAATACCTCATAGTTTAGACGGTGCTTGTAGCTCGTCCACCCCGGCGACATGCAATGAGTACCAACGGGGACGCCATTTATATAGGCTTGGAATACTCCGAGGGCAGTGATATAGAGACGCGCATGCTTGATAGCGGCAGCAGGCAAAGAGAATGTTTTCCGCAATCGCAAAGGTCGTAAGGGTCCCTCAGGCTGCTTGAACCGACTGGTGATCGCGTTGGCGGTCCAGTCTGCTCGTTTCAGCAGCCCACACTCCACCGTCGCCCAACCTGACCACTCCGTGTGTTGCACATTGACAGTTCCATGCGCGCGCACACGTACTTGTGCCACCTCGCGAGAGCGGAGAGGATGACTGGGCCAGGGAACGAGGACCGACTCTGCGGACTGCACGTGGTGAGATTCTGGCGGATCCGAATTGCGCGCAATCTCCAGAGTGTAAGCAGTTTGCACCCAGTCTCTTTCCGTTTCCTCGTTTGCTGTGAACGTCCACGAAATGCGGGGCCTGGATACCCCAATACCCCGTCCCGATGCGTGCTGTTCAAATGAGACCGAAGCTATCGATGGCTGGGAGCTCATCTTGGCCGATGGGAAGTCAGGTAGTGAAGAGGGCAAAGGAGACAGTGACCTGAGATACGAGCACGGGCTGATCTCGCAGCGCCGGTTCGGCTTCTCCTCGTCAGTATCATCGCCATGGTCTCGTTGGTGGGAATTACTGAGAAAATCGGATAAGTCAAGCCCGACGGATGATTCTGTGCTCCTCACCCCCCGTTGGTGTACTTTTTCCGGGGCATTTGCAGCCGCCCTGCAGCGCCCGGCGATGACTATAGCCGGGCAGTAGATCTATTAATGTGGTCGCTTCAGGGATCTGAAGCGACTCGTCGTCTCAATCCAAAAAGGCAAAAGCCCTTTAGCTGCTGAATTCGTCAAGGGATTCGTTTACCTCCTTGGAACTCTGGGGTCATTTGATCGTTTCCTTGCGGCCCACGAGTCAGGTGTTCATCCAAAGTTTGAGGAAGAACAACAACTGCATGATCAGCTCCAACATCCCGAGGACCTAAGTTTTGTTCCAGGTGTAAGTCAACCAGCCTTGAAGAATCTTGGAAAATCTTGACTAGGAATCGTTGATCGTCAGGCTGAAGACAATGGAAAGTATTACCCGCACAGGCAATCCCCACCCTCGAAATAGCCCGCTCCGCCTAAGGTTGACAAGATTCTATTCTCCGGTCTACACTCTACAGACTTACAGTAAGCTCTGCCCGGCGGTGTTTTCCGGTCACGGCACCCGCAGTATCAATGGATCTTTACCTGAAGCGTCAAGGGAGACATGACTTTTCCCGTTCCCGATTCACACTGCAATTTCCATACTTACCAACATTTCTCCGCACCGTCTCGGCGTCCACAGCTCTCATAGAGACATAAAAAGCCGTTCTCTGGTCCAAAAACGGACAATTCTCTTATTTGCATGCATTGATCATGATGTACATTCGCGTCCAAAAGGCAATTACCCGCTGATGTGGCACGGACGGCAGGAAATTGGTTTCCGAGACGAGCGACATCATTTTCGGATATTTCGGAGGTATGGAGTTTGGACAATCTCACAGAGTTTCAGTCATGGTGGCTGAATGGTCATAGGGGGTGTGTACTTTCAGTGGAGTCCGGAGTTCCCCCCAAACACCACTGACTTGGAATCTTGACGGCTCGTCTGTCATATATGTAGGCCAGGGGCTCCTCTGCTGACGCGATTGATAGAGGATCTCGCATCTGAAAATACTGGCAAAAACAAACAGTCTTCTGTCCGGAGTCTATGACCAGAGACTCATCATATTCGAAGAATCTGCGGGTGCTTATCAAGAGACAATACTCTTGATGCAAGCTATCAAAGTGCTGGACTCAATGCGTTTGATTCCATCAAATAGGTCGAGAGAGCTCATGTCGCAGATCGACAGAAAGTCTTTCCACAAGTAAACTGACCATCCACAGGATCTCCATATTTCTCACTTCCCGCTCGTGCTTGCTATCTTTAGCTGTGCTACTCGGTGCGGTGGCAGATCTGGCAGATGCAAACAATGATACGAGGCCTTCTAGGTCTTCGGAGTTGTTCTGGGCCCGAAGGAGAGGGACTACCCTTGACCATCTACAGCACAGCTTCTCCGGACTTCTGTGCCTGTCTTCCCTGGTTAGAGTGATGAGGTTTTGAATTTCCTCCAGGACCATCAGATGTTGCTGTGTCATTGCCCGCCTGGGATCCGCTGGGTCAATTTCTTCGGTTGTAGACCGACCTGATATGGTATTCATCGGAGGCACCGACTGAAGATATCGGCTCGAAGAAGACGGACCATCGGGAGCGCACCTCTCTATGTCCATCTCACAGCTCTCATAACTAGTCTGGATCTGGACATCTTTGCCTTTGAGTCTGGAGTAGTGCATTGTCTCGTGGTTGAGCTCCTCCGTGCGATTTCTGTGCCAAACATGCCCATTCATGCAGCCCGACAAATATCTCAGCCATGTGTGGAAAACACCTCCCATCAGTGTCACCAGATTAGTCAGGATGGGGATAGCAAGCAGCGACCAGAAAATGAAGAAGACTTTGCCAAAGTTGCTCGTGGGGTAATAATCACCATATCCGATTGTGGTGAGCGATGTATATGTGAAATACAGCGCAATAAAGTAGGACCAGTTGGACTCCTTTTCGGAATGGCGAAAAACGGCTGCACTCACCAGCCAAAGCATGAACCAAGCCGACATGAAGAGAAGGATATCGATCCATCTTGATCTCCGGTAAAAGCGAGCTTGAATCTCCTGCTCCTTCAGGTAGATCGTGTACCTTTGAGTGACGCTGCTGACAAAAGAGCCTTGGAATTTCGAGCCACAAGAGACTGTCCTCTTCGCTGGCCGTTTTTCTGAGTGCATATTTGGCAGATCCCCGTGGACACTGTCAATGGTGGCTGCCAAGCGGAGTTCACGTAATTGATCCGTAACAGACATCACAGCGGCGACCACAAGTCCCAAGCTGATGATTCCCAAAGTAGCGTATGGAAATAGTAAGCTGCGCCCAAGATGTGTATTGGGAACCACATTGCCGAGACCAATTGTGAGAACGGTGTAGTCCGTAAAGTAAAGCGCATCTATCAACGTCCAACCTTCGATTTTGCTGTACACAGCTGCACCACCCAGAAGCAGGATGGCGAAGATAGTAAGTCGAAGCATAGTGCTCGTGCATTCGACGACCTTTCTATGTTCAGAACGAGTACAGAAGGGTAGGGCATGGATAAGCAGCAGGATTGACACCAATGCGTAGATGCATGCGGCGAACACTGCGGCAAAAAAACTCTCCGTGTATATCAGCGCTTCATGAGACGCTTCTTGCTGATGCCGGCGGATGTCGATACCCAGAAGGGCGAACAAGATTATAGCCGAAATGAGCCATCCGACCGCGGTGAGCGCGTACCCCATGCTGGACTCAGATCTGTAAGTTATCACGAGAAGGTACAACAGGTATGAGGCTCCCGAAGAGGCTATAGATACGGCTTTTAGTACCATAGTCCTATACAAATGTAAGCTCTTGTCCGATGGAACATAGGAATCGAGACTGAAAGCTCATATTATACAGTACCAATGCGGTGTGGGCAAAGTCAAAGCTGGTCCAGCCGTCGAGACACTCTGCAGCCATTCCGAGGCGAGTGCACAGATATTGAATACGAGAGCTATCACATACAAAGAGCCCTGATGCTTCGTCAGCAAGCTTGATCGAAAGAACACCTATGGGAGTCCACATACGGCAAACATCGGCAACCCTGTGATATTACCAAACCAGTGACTGCTCGACTTAGTGATAGTACGGACTGCGCATGTATGCTCGACGCTTCTAACCTCTTCCCGGTATGGAACTCATTGCTCGATTTTGATCGCATCGGCATTTCGGACTAGAATCCCCAGCGATCAATTTCAATTATAGAGTAATCAAAACATCTCAAAACTGGTTGAAAGTGAGCAAGTTTGGTTCGAAAGAGCCTGTCACCACACGCAATTTTTGAGTCTCGTCGTACCTCAAGATTCAAGTTAAAACTGAAGATGATTTGTGCGGGTTGAAAGAGAAAGTAGTTCTCGGAGATCTCCCTTTGGCCGTGTGATCGGTGTGCGTCATAATAGAGCTGCGATGGATGTGAAAGGCGGCATGAAGTTACGATTAGATAAGTAAAGTTTATATGAATTTGAAGGCTTAAATGATGACACATCAACTTCATCATCCACCCATGAGGTGTGAGTTTGATCTCTATGAGGAAGAAGGTTGCCCAGTTGACGCTCTCCGCCATCCGTGGTTTACACAATTTTAACCTTCGGTTCCGCCCCAGAGACCGCGCCGAGATCGCCGAGTGTGCAACCCTTCGCAGTCGAAAATAAGCGTGAAGCACATGTTGTAGCGTGGTTCAAGTGCATAAAAGACCTCGCTCCATCTAGGGCTGAAGTAGATTGTGATGGCCTGGCACGGCTTGGTTCAAGTTCCAGTGATTATAGTGCTGTCTGTGAACAGGGTGCGCACCCGCAAAGCAGCAGTATACATTCAGTCAGGAATTGCTCGCTCGCACTAGGTAAGGTATATGAATTGTATGAAATTGGAGCGGAAAAGGTTCAAAAAACAAGTAACAAGTCCAAAATCATTGACGCGTAGGCTTTCGCAGCTATCGGAGGATTACGAAAAGAGCCATACTTATGTATCAGCATTGAGCTGCATACAATATAAATGCAAGCCTGCCCCTTTGCGAATTCCAACTTCTAGTTTATGCATAGTCTTCCCCTGACCATTGAGCAGTGTACAATTCCCAGGGACGAAGCTCTTGCGGAATTGCAGCGCTGGTCAACGCGGTGAGTCTGCTGCGAATGGGAAAGTATTTATGGCTGGAAAGTGATGGCGTTGATTGATCATAATTCATAAACATGTCAGAATATCCTTTAATGCACCATTTGACCGGTGGCAAACTCCTAGTAAAGTATTAGGCCCAATCGAATCTAACACCATGAAAGGTAAGAGTACTTTACTCACCGGGAAGTGCTCGGCAATACTGGTTGCAACGCGTTCAACGTTTTCTGCAAGTTCTTGAACTCCCTGGTCCCATTGGCGCAAGCTCGCCCCGTTTGCACCAGAACCTGCCAGCTCGGCATCGAAACAGATGATGCCATCGATTTGATCAATTTGAGCACGAAGACGACCTTCTCCTACCATCCGCGCGGCGTAGGCCTCGGCTTTCTCGCCCGCGGAAAAGTCACTCGACGACTTGAGTGCTAGAATATTACCCAGCGCATCGACATGGATATCATCATAAAGTTTACTGGCCGCGACAAGATTATGCTCAATGACAGCTTTGTCGAGGACCGTAGTACCGTCAGCCGTGATAGCGAGTTGATGTGGAGCAAGCTTTTGTGAAAAGGCAAGAACCTCGTCGGCGTTGAGAAGTCGATCAAGGAACATCTTCTCCAGAATGGAGAACTCGTTCACCGATGAAGTACGCTCATCCTTGTAAAGTCGAGAAAGGAAGCGTGATCTTTGTGGGCCTGCCGGCGCAAGCACTGCACATCTGATAGCAGCTGAAAGCGCAGTAAGTCGGTCATTTTCATCAACGCCTGTGGCTAGACTGACGTTAAAATACTCCTGAGCAGCATCAAGGAACCGTCGGCGAGCATCCAGGATGCGGGCTTGCGAAAGCTGAAAGTACAACTTGAGATCGTGCTCCTCCACTTTGCTTGGCAAATTTTTGATACGATTCAAGAAGCCCTCTGCACTCGTTGTGTCATCGTCCTCTAGGTAGTAGCGAACGATTCGAATCCAAAGGCGAGCTTTCGCCGTGTCAGGGACCAGGCGTTGAGAGCTGTCGATATTGATCCCTGACAGAGCACGGGCAGCGGCACTGTAATCTTCTTGTGACTCGTATGCGCTAGCCAGTATTTCCCGTATCTGTGAGTCCTGCTCTTCCACCGAGGTAGCGCGCGACTGGAGTAACGTGACCGCATGTTGTCCGGTCTTTATCTGGACCTCGGGGTCGAATTTTTGCAGATAGACGATGAATGAATCAAGCAGAGGCCGAGCCGCTCCTACAGTGATATCATCATTGAGGAACGAATCAAGGTAATAGACAATGTCCTGAGCAAGCTCGTCGCCCGAGGAGGTCGATACGATGTCATTGAGAAGGTTATTGTATTGCTCAAGCTTGGAGGGTTGATGTGTGAGCGATTCGATGGCGGATAAAGCGGCGACGACCTTTTGCGATGCCATTTTCAGGTGAATGACACTTCGGAAGAGGCCAAGCTTATCTCTCCGCCTGAAAGGGATCAGTGGCCTAGATACTGCAGTCTCTGTCTCGAAGGGGAAAATGTACCTAGTTGTGAGATGGAGATGATGTGTGGCAGGGCAAGCTTATCGATAAGCTCAGGCGGAGAAGTGGGAGCTCGTTGAGCGGGTCCCGCCTTGGTGAATCTGATTGGCTTGCTGAGTGAGCTGGTTTCGAACTGGATCGGAAGCAATTGAAGTGAAGTGCCATTAACTAATGGCAAGGCATCATAGCGACTAGAGAAATAAAACATGAAGAGACTTCATCAGTCTGCTGCAGTACATACATGTAGGACACTACACCAGTACACAGCCCATGTCTTACTGATTAGCGCGACGGGTAGTGTAGAAGTGATGAGGGCTCAACGAAGTGCGCAATATGTACTGCCGAGGCATTATTAGCTCTTTGCCTACCGAGAGCAATGAGGATCATGGCAGCCTGCTTCAGACAAATAAGGTTGAACTGTACAAGTTCCACGCGGTAGATTACAAGCCATGATTCTCTATTTCCCATGTGAACAATCTGCCGATGCTGCTGCCTGCGATCACACCTATTCCGGTGTTGTTGCCTTCGGATGAAGTCATCTGATGTCAAGAACGCTGAAGACCGTTGAAGAATAATGATGCGATAAGGCGGCTCTGCGACTCACCGCCCTCTGTTGTACCCGCCCGATTAGTTCCAAAGTGAGTGATATAGCTCATTTGCCCGCGGCGAGGCGCAACCTCACATTTGACTCGCTCACAATTTGCTCCGCGATTTCATTCTTGCGTATCGATCATTACAACTCTTTGTCTAAACTGCAACATAGTTGCCCAAGTCTCCTCGTTCAGTTCTACACGCTTCGTGGCTTGGCGCGGGCGTCGCACCCGGTCGCTTGCCAACATGGCGCATATCAAGCCAGACCCTGACGCCATGTACATCAAGCCAGATCCCGACAACAAAGACATTGTGCTTGCGGATATCGAAGATGATGATATCTACGAGGATGCGGGAGATCTTGATTTCTCAGCATCGGGACAGAACGTGTGGCTCACACGGTTGCCGCAGCAGTTATGGGACCACTGGGCGACAACAGATGAGAATGCGGATGATGACGAAGAGATCGAAATTGGAACGATCAGGATAGAAGGAGATCCTGGAGATATGAAGCGTGTATGTGTCCCCAGTCTACAAGGTGCATCGCTTGCCGAATGCTTATACATGCATTTGACGTGCAGGTCAGTCTACGGTTGCACAGACGAGAAGGCAACGAAGACATTCCCAAGGACTACACCCTGCAAAAGCAGGTCATGTCAACGAATGCGGCACATATGACACAGAACACATTCGTTTTCACCGAAAAGGACATCCCGGGAGCCGAAAACCGTCTGGCGACATTTGGCGAGAAGCGTTCGGCTCTGTATGAGTCGATGAAACGAGATGCACGAAGAAAACAACAAGGGAAGAAGTGGGAGCCTTACGTGCGGAAAACGGTACCTAGTAAGGATTTCCCGAGTCTCCATCTTTTGAGTACAGCCATGCTGATGCTGCTTTAGAGCAAACGGCACTTGTGGGCCAAGTAAGCGAGGAGTTCAATCTCTTGCCGGTTGAGAATGAGGAACTTCGTCGCATCTCCGAGAAAGCTGCCATGGAGGCTTTGAAGCCGAAGGAGAAGGTTCAGTACATTGATGATATTACCCCTGACATCACTAACGCGGCGATTCTCCTGCCCACGAACAAGGGACACTTTGTGGTAAGTCTCTAGTGGCACCCTTAACTTGCGTCTGCCAAGCCTAACATTACCCTTTAGCAACAAAACAAACCAACGAAGGCCAAGGCCCAAGAGAACAAATCTACGCGTATGCCACAGAATGAGCTTCTGGATCGCATTTTCGAATGCTTCCGAGAATACCGTTACTGGCCTTTCAAGACGCTTAAAGCGAAGCTGCAGCAACCCGAGTCCTACCTCAAAGAGACTCTGGAGATGGTTGCTCACCTGGTTAAGGCGGGTGACTTTGCTATGACATGGGAGCTCAAACCCGAGGCTCAACCCGCCAATTACGCCTCGGTCGCCCATCAAATGGTCAAAGATGAGAAGCCCCCCGACATGGACGACTTCGAGGACGGTTCCGAGGAAGATTTCACCGCCTCGGGCATGATTACGGATCACGATTAGACGAAAATTCCACTCGGGCCTTGCTCATCGAAACCGAGACACATTTGAGTCAGTCCGGAATTGGCTAAGCCACATAGCGTGGTTGATTGATTTACGAGATTGGCCCATATGTTGAGGAAACTTTGATATTCAGATGATACCAAATTCAAGCAGAAGTGCAAACAAGTAATATTTCTGTCAACCCATGTAGCACTTGTAGCACTCCATTGTAGCACGCAAATATTTCGTCTCTGCCAAAAGAGAAGACATGTATATTATTGCTACGAGATAAATAGGTATACACGGCATACGCAGAGGGTTTTCGCAGTGCTACCATGAACACATGACGACAATCGCGCGAGGCTGACCGATGTTTCCCACGTGACCTTCCACACGCCACCGGCGGGTATGTGCGTGTCTCGCCGTCTACCTTTCTATCTCACAAACATTCTTATCTCTCACCTCATCTATCAACTTCGGGCATTTTCAATTTCCCTATAAACTTCATTCTACCGTCTGTCTTGATCTTCTCACATCCTCACTAACGCTCCAGCTATCAACTGAAAGTAGCTCAACATGACTGAAAACGAGGAATTATTAGCGCGGATTGGGCAGCTCGCAGGTCAGCTTTCGACAGCACAAGCCCACACTTTGCGCTCACCCACTGACCTCTTCTTGTTGTAGGACAAATCAACAGACACAAATCTCAGCCTGCACAGTCCAACCAGCCCTCGTCTCACCAATCCCAACATGTATTACGTCATGCGCACGCGCATCCCGGCTGGGCGCCGTACTCGCGAGGCAGAGGAAGAGGTCGCCATCCAGCCCCTCACCGGAATCGCACTTTGGTTCTGAATAATGGTACCCCTGGGTCAGCGCACAGTAACGCATCCACTCCCGGTCCTTCTAGTGACAATGATGCCGAAACACGACAGCCCACTACCTCTAATGGATGGGTTGCAAAACGCGACCGCCACATGCAGCTGATCAACTCGGCTGTCTACGAGAAGGAGAAGGTCGCACGTGCCAAAGCCTTGGAGGAATCGCGTAAAGTGAAGACTCAGCGACGGGCTCAGCGTGAACAAGCCAAGGTCCTTCAATATGCGCAAGCCGCTCGAGGAAACGCGATGGTATCGACCATGGCACAGCCAGGAACTGCGCACCAAATCCTTGTGAATGATGTTCCTTTCAAGATTACCCACGGTGGTAGCAAATTAGTCCGAGTTTTCAGTAAGACTGCCTTGTCCTATCAACATGTTGAGAGAACTGACTCACTCTTCCTAGATGACCCCAATACCGCCAATACCACTCCCAAGCGAGTCAATGTGGCGGGCGTGACATTCGTTCGAAGTAAAAACGGCAATCTTCATCGCCTTGGAGCTGTGGCCTCAAAGAAGTGAGTCGCACTACCAATCCCCCATTGACTGCGTGCTAAAATCGAAAAATTAGGAACCCGATGACCGTCAAGAAAAGAAACGAACTGTGCAAGAGGTTCACTTCCACCGGTATACACATTTTTCCAAAATAGAACAGGCCCTTGTCTGCTGACTTCTGTCTTTTACGGACGGTGCTAATTCGTGTTACTCGCTGCTTTTAGGTGCTTGCTACAAGGGCCCGTCTTGTCCATTCGTTCATGATCCTAACAAAGTTGCCATTTGTAAGGACTTTCTCCAAACTGGCGAATGCAGTGCTGGTATGAACTGTGATCTTTCCCATGAGCCCTCACCCCATCGCTCTCCTGCCTGTGTGCATTTCCTGAGGGGTCGATGCTCTAACCCACAGTGCCGTTACGCACACGTTCGGGTCAACCCAGGAGCTCCCGTCTGTCGCGACTTTGCGACTCTCGGGTACTGTGACAAAGGCGTCAACTGTGAAGAACGCCACGTTCACGAATGTCCTGATTATGCCAACAGCGGCGTTTGCCATAGAAAGCGTTGCCCATTGCCTCACGTTGACCGCGCGGGCCAAATTCGCAAGGCTGCGGCAGCCGCGGCAAAGGCAGAGGCGTCAGCTGACAATGAGGATGAATCTGACGAGTCTAGCGAAGAAGAAGACTATGCTGCGATTGACTCGGATGATGTTGACTCGGACGACTTCGACGACGTATCTACCGAGCTCCTAGAAGGGGTGGATAGCGGCGAGATGGCCGAGCAGCACGACTTTATCAAGTTCTGAGCAGCCCAGTCTTAGACTTCGTCCAGCAGACATTCGAGCCCGTCTGCAGCGACATCGTAGTTGCGCCTTTTGCATGCTTTTGTTGGTTCATGATCACCGTTCCGTTCCCAATTGTGGCACTGGTTTCTTCAGGCGAGATCTATTTGGACCGCCAAGTAATACTCGACACGCACTCATGGATACCCAAGATGGAGGAAGAGCGAACAGATCGCAGAAGGAGATAGTATCGTTATGTGACAATGAATCAAATTCAAATCCTTGAAAATACATCTGAATCATATAGGCCCCTCTCTGACCCTCGAGTTCACATATTTCAACTCTGCCGTCCTCCGGCTTGGAAGAAGTCTAGATTTACTGTCAAAAACCTGCGGGCGCCAATCTGACTGATCTCAGAAACTCAGTGCCTGTCTTTTGGCTAGGTAGGTAGCCGTGGACAGGGCTTAGCTAAGGTCGAACTTGCGAGGCACGAAGCTTCCCGGATGATGCACTGGAGCTTCACGGGTATCAAGGACGGAGACTTTTGATTCAGCATGCCTTGTTACCATTTTGCATTCAAAGTGCGCCACAAAACGCGACTTCTCAGATCGGCGTCATTGAGACCATGCTCTGCCCTCCTCACCCCTTCCCTGGAAACTCTATGCACCTTTGCTTTGGTCATGAGAGAGCACACCAGACTGGTAATGATTTTCTTCAAGCCCAACACGAATTCATATGGGATGGCTGCTTGGTTTGACTCTCCCCGCGGTCTGACACAGTGCTATTGATGTACCTCCACGAGGGTTCACGGTACGTACGGGCTCGACATCCATTCATACGGCCCTGTCTTCACACGCTTGAGCCTACCTCCTACCGCACCCTCGGCAAACCCACGAAAATCCAGCTTCTGGCCCGAGGATCACCGCTTTATCTGCTCGTCTAACTGATTGACAGTGCAGCTGACTGACAGCTCGATTCGATCTGATGATAGACCCAATTCTGCGAGATCTTGATCGTTGGCTCCCCTAGGTTAAAGCTAAGCTGTGTTCGTAGGCATTCCCGATAAGATCGCTTGCTCTTGTGACGAGATGACGTCTTTCGGCGTCGTAGTTCGCATACGCGGCGCAGGTCTGTCAGGTCACCTGGAGGTTTCTACTTCCTCACTCCGTTTTATTCCTTTGGAAGTCAAAGATGGAAGGAGAACTTGTTAAACAGTGTTACAGGAGGCAAGCAGTTCCCAGTGGAAATGCCCGCCTTTTGCACTCTGCAATAAACTGTGGTGAATGCAGGTTACTGTGTTGCACGGAGAGTGGTTCTCGAAGCTTTGTCTCGACAAGCGGGCAAGCTTGAAGTATCAGAGCCTGGCCATGGGCAAGAATGTAATGGATTGAGTTGAAGTCACGCCTTAGTGCACATCGCGCGTGAGAACTGCAACATGTAAGAAGTGCAACATGAAGTCTGTTTGAAAGATTACTCTCGAAAACTCTGAGTATTGCGTAAGCATCATCGCCCTACTAATATCATCGTGTGGTAGTTCTACCAGTGTTCTTCCAACACAGAGTTCATTATCGACGCCGTCTTTCATAGGTTTGGTGTATTCAATCCGATGCCAACCTTGGGCGTGAGAGTGATCGAGCATTCGAGTACATTCTCTTCTAGAACTCGTTGCTGTCTTATCTTAACCTAGTCATCCGATACCTTCTGTTATCTAGCTACCGTCTGCTTAGAGTATGCGATTGTCTGAGATAGAGATCACTTAATGACATGTGCGGGGCTAGGTAGTCTGTTCATCTAGTTTGCCCGCCTTGGGGGGAAAGCTCGGCCCATAATTGAGAGGCATGTGCCAGAACAGCAACCGTGGGCGTTGAAGATTCTACCGGACCACGGTTATCACGTCGAATATGGGAGTGTCAGCCTTACTGGCTCTTGAAGACAGCTAGCAATGATCGAATTATCGTGACCGAGCGGCCTACGACTCGAGATGAGTCACTTTGCCCGTCGACTGGAGACTAGCTCAGCTTGCATTGCGTGCTCGATGGTCATTCCCATGAAAGCATGGGATAGTCTCCATCGACCCGCTAAATTATCGGGTTTCCATGATGGAGACGGAAATCAGGAGACAATAAGCTCGGGATCCATCATATCAAAGCTCACTTCAACCTGGCGACCTCGGAAACTATCAAGCACGAATAGCCACCCCTCCTTCGAGCTACAGACTACATCATGTGGACGCAATCTGTAATCTCGCTCCCGGTCATCACACTCGTCAAAGTCTATTCCAGCCCGTTAGGTAGGCGGTACTGGGAACGGTGGACTGAAATAGCAGTAAACACACGACTCCGAGTAATGTCCGCCCAAGCCACCACCTGCAGGCGGGCTGAAGTGAGGCTGTGGAGTGTCCATACTAGACCGGATTGTTAGGCTCCCATATGGCTTTTGTCTGTGCGGATAAGGTTGGCAATCCAAGGATGGGTTGGAAGTGCGATGTTATTACAGGAGTCATCTTTCGCGCAGAGATTGTGGATCAGATCCGTGGTAGCTAAGTGAATACAGGATATAAATTGCATGATTGGCGTATCGAGACTCTGTGAGGATACAGCGGTGGGCTGTCGGGAATTGTCCGTTTCTGTATGTACATGAGTACCTACCTACAGTCTTGTACGTACATGGTGTAGAGAGTTCGTTTTTAAATGCCCAAATGCATAGATACTGGGGTGGACGTTGTATGGGAGGTAAATTCTAGGTAGTCTCTTCACTAATCGTAGGGAAGGTACTAGATACTTATGTGTACCAGGACGACGTACTACTACTAGTAGTATTCCACGGGTTACTATAATGCAATATTAGATATACTTGACTCATCACGGCACAGAGTTCAATCTCCGGGCAGAGACTCGAGGCAGTACCACAACGACTCTCATGAGAGAACATACAGTGATAAGCTCAATACTTCCAAGAAGGTGATAAAAATTGTTTGGAATCCCCGCCTACTACCACCACGCCCCGACAGGCTCAGTATTCTCCTTTATTTGCCTGATACCCGGGCACTTAAGCGAACCAAGAATGGGGCTGCTGTTCGTGAAAGACATCCCGCCTGATATACCCCAACCCCGTGATAAATAGCAAAGACACCCACGGGAAGAAGAATATCATCGTCATGATATAGGTACATGTAAACCTTCAAGCTGTGCAAGACTGATTCTGCACCCAAGAGGCCGCACGGTATACCAAGATGCTCTCTCAGCCAGTCGTTCTCACACCAATACCGGTGCAGTAACTTTAGCCTCTCTCTCTCTCTCTCTCTCTCTCTCTCTCTCTCTCTCTCTCTCTCTCACACTCTTAGACCTGAAGTGCAAAAGTGCAAAAGTACCAAAGCCTAATGTTGATAGTCTGCTCACTACTATTGTCATCAGGTGTCCACAAACGGCTTGAACCTCATGATCATGCACGTGCTCCCGTCTATTCAGCTTTAGTCGCAAGTACCGGAAGTCATTCGACCGGCGTGATTTTTACGTCCTGCTACAGTGAGGTATGTAAGACCTGCACGTGCTACAGAGGAGTACTTATAGTAGTACCTACCTTAGGTAGCTTCGAAGGGCGCGGCATAACTACGGCATTCATTTGGAAATGGAAGGAGCATGACAAATTTCATTAGCATCTGTAAGCCATTCACACGCCCATATGACTCGCACTCGTACCTACCGTACATTTCAAGTCTTGTTTATGAGGCTCATTTTGCTAAAATACTACTACTGTAGTTAATGGCTCGAGAGTCGAGACACTTTGGGCTCGCTTAGCTGGCCGACGAAAACACGAGTTTAGACGCAGGATTCTTTTTGCGGGACAGGGCTCATCCCAGTCAAATGACAGCCAGAAAGCATACTTCATGGCCTGGACTTGTTTTGCAATGTCGAATTTTGAAACGCATGTACAACCTCTGAGCCTACAGGATCATCGGACATGAGTGCAACATGAGGAAGGTTAGTAGTAGAATCGGGAGACTCACGGTCCGCGTGCGGCACTCGCCCGGGACCCGGGATCTAGATCGCCATTGGTTGTCATGGGCGCTTTCACCGCCATCTCTGGCGCGCGCTTTGGGCTGAGGCAGCTTGTAAGGTTGACTTGGCCTGGACGAGACAGATGACGATGAGACTCTGTGGGCGAGTGAGATGGGTAGAGGGGTTAACTTGACCTGGTGAATGGGTCTGGTGCCAGAGCCTAGTTGAGGGGGAAATGATCGGCTTGTGCTTGGTATCGTTGGCTGAAGCCATAGCCGCGAGGAGAGGGGGACTGGGCCTAAGGGTCTGCTTGTACTATCTATAGAATTCGAATGGGAGTGCATCTGATCAGAAGGTCAAGTCAACCGAGACGATACTTGTTCAGCGCTTAGACTTTCGCTTCAAGTGTCTGTATCGCCGCTGTACATATACAGCCTGTGTAAACTCATGGAGGATGGTACATGTCTGCGCGTCCTTGAAGGCGCACTCGAGAGGTACCTCGTTGGTATACGGTGCAGTGCAGGTCATATAGTACTGTACTGTAGTGAGAACCCGTCAAGATTATATCGGTGCAGAATGCGAAACCGCCAAAATGACGATTGGACGGACAATATCCGGATTTCGTCGTCAAATGTCATCATCGTTAGACACCCAGAGATCCTGGGCAGTGGGCAGTGGGCGCTGGAAGGAGTGCAAATCTTAAATCATGTCCTCGACCTACGACGGTGGGAAAAAATGCTAGTCTCTGCCCGTATTCGAACTGGAAAGGGCCAGGACCAGGGTCACTGGAGATGTGATACGTTGGTAGTCTGCTCTTTCAGAATCCAGCACGGAAGAGGGTGTCAGGCGGCGATGAAGAGCAAGGACCAAAGCAGACAAGAAGCGGGGAGAGAAGGGCAGGAGTTGTCTCGGGGCTACTTGGAAGATGGGGGGAGCTTTACAGGCGTGGGATGAACGGAGTGATGGAGGGGCTGAGACCGGCATCAGGTGCCCAGGCTGCCACACGGACCTCGAGGTCGAAGTCTCTTGTCTGCAGGGGTAGAGAGTACCGAATGGAATGCATAATGGAGCCCTGGAAACATTTCATCCACTCGCCGTGATGGAGTCATGGCCAAGTACCCAGTACAAGCCACATTCAACGGACTCTTCCTCGTCCCGTGAGCGAAGGACTGGCGTCGGGACCAAAAGGGCGTCTGGTGTGGTTTGACCGCACCAGTCAAACCAGGCAGAAAACAAGCGGTGACGGGCCAGCCCGGTCAAGCATCACTGACACACTGACCCATCCGAGACCTCCCCGGATCCCCCTAGGTCTCCTTGGACCTCCACTGCCAGTTCCCTACCCACGCATGAGTCTGGGAAGACTCAAAGCGCGGGAGGGGAGAGCAAGTGACCAGGGAGGCAGCGAATCTATGGCGTGTATCGACAGACGGCAGAAAGGATGCCCCTAGCCACCACTCCCCTCGAGTGTGACGAGCTTGAGCGTCGTACAGTAGTACATGCTGGAGGAAGTCGTATGCCAGGTCTCTCACGCTTCTGATCGGAACGCGAGTCACGTTTCACATCTCACCCAGATGGTTTGGGCTCCCATGATTGCGCCGCGGGAGTGACTCTGCTCCAGTGGCCTGCGGTCCTCTCTTTTCCTGCACTGGACTGTTGAACATGACGATAAACCATGGATACACCGGTCGCCCATCGGCTCTGGTGGATCACCCGCGGGCCGGACCACGTTTGGCCCCATCCGAACCACTGAACCCGGTCAACGGCGCATCCTGGCAGTGACCACCGTGACCAAGAAGATACTCCGATCATGGTGACTATCGCTGACCCCGGCTTCAGATATCGTCATGGTCGCATGGGGAACATGTCGCAAGTCACGGGCTCCTCCGTGGTCCCTGGCCAAGTCTGAGTCCCTCTTGGGCTGGCTGACCCTACTGGCGACTCTCGAAAGGGGAAAGACCGGAAAAAAGAAAAGAAAGAAAAAAGGTCAAGGCAAAACAGGACCAGCCAAAACTCATCGCGCGGTCTCAGCGGGCCGCTGGGAAATTCGATCGATAGGCTCTCGATTATCGATAAGCCGACCACAGAGAAAGAGTCCGTCCTGCTGAGAGGCCCTGGTAGCACCGTCAAACAGTCAACGGAGGACGGAGAACGCGCCCCAGTCTTTGAGCAAAGGTTGTCGGTCCCTTGACCACACCAGGAACCTGAGATCTCTCCTTCTCGGACGAAGTCCCGAGAGCACATGCTTGTCACATTCACGATGAGCTCAATCCCGATGGCATTTCGTATCAGAAAAGAAGAAAGAGAACCCAGACGAGTATGTGCGAGGGTGGGACATGAGGGATCCGACAGCCAGTTGGTCTCAGGAACCAGTCCCCAACATGCAATTACCAGAGCATGTGTGGTGGACGCTTGACTCGATCGTATGCTTCATCTCGTTGGGCTGATCTCTCAAGTCTTTCCCCTGGTCGATGATGTCGAGCCCGTTACAGACTCGCACTCGGCCTGACCTGGAGGAAGGCGACCTCCGTTCAAGTCAGCTCCTCTCGTCACCGTAAGGCAGTAGTCATCTCAGTCGTACCCTATTCTCTGTAGTCCCTGTCGCTGTCGGCCCTTCCCTCCTCCCCTCCCCCTCGAACATCACGATCCGCGATCCGCAAATGCACGTCTGCCCAAGAGGGGACAAAGCAGCCAATGGCCGATCAATGACTCGACCACAGAACCTCCCCCCAGGCTCGCGCAGACCATCGAAGGTAGTGGAGACTTAACATACACAGCCGAAGTGCCACTCAGATGCTGCTAGAAGCAGGTACCTGATACCGAGCGTTCTGACGACCTCCCGAAAGAGAGTGTGCTACAATTAGCCTGTGCCGCCCGCCAAGTCCGTGCGGATCTTCTGGAGAAGCAAAGTGGGCTCTGTTTCTCTATAAGGCGACTGCGCTCTTCACCATAACAGCGGACAGCGAACATCCGATGCAACATTGGTCGATTGCAACCTGCAAACGAACAAACCAGATCTACAGAGCAGAAAGCCGCTGGAGAATCCTTCGTTCCAGTGGCCACCAAAGCGGCTCCGTACTATATACTTGAGAGCATCTTTCTCCATTCGGTCCAAGAATCGTTCACCCTCTCAACAGCGGCACATCATTTTGCGTGTACACTCAGGCTGGTCACAGTACTTCCAAGCCGGATACCCCCCTCCCCCCACGAGGCACGCCCCCATCCCAACTCTATACAATCTGATCCACAGCCCTCTTTCCACTCGGTCGGCCCTCCCATTTGATCTTCCTCATCGGTCAAATTCGAGATCCTGACTCCTCAACTCCTTGCGCTTTCCTCCTCGCTCTCTCTATCTCTCTCTCTCGAGCTCTCTCTTCTGTTGTTCTTTCTATGCAATCATAGATCTATATACCTCTCAGACTGCTTTCCCCCCACCCCACCCCCCGCCTCTTGATTTGTGACTGCGGCGCATCGCATCATCATCGTTCCTCGATCACACCGCCTCTTCCAGATGGCCCGATACGCCCAATATGACTTCTATCAACAATCCCCGGCGACACTAGATCTACCGCCGTCTGAAGATGAAGAGATGAGTGTCCTGGATGATAAAATTCTGGATTCAACCTCTCCCCATCTGTCCGATCCCCACCGACCCTCCTACGATGCAGATGCAGCCGCTTTCTCACATCGCAACTCCATCTGGTCCAACTACTCACATGCAAGTTCCGACCAGTCGCATTCCCATCCACGTTCCTCTAGTCTTCCGCAGGCCATGCTCGACTCAACGGGAGCGCCATTCATGCCGGTCGACGGTCCTCAGCCGTACATGCCGCCGCAGGCCACATGGGCGCTGTCCCGCGACGGCTCCGGGTCCTGCACGCCCACGGCCTACGAGCAGTACTCGACAGAATCAGAGCAACCGGTGACTTCGGGTCCAACCTTTTCAACGGGGGCTGTTGGGCCCGTGGGTGTCATGCCAATGGGATCAGTCTCATATCGAGGTGCTGGCGACGTCGTGAACTTTGCGGCACCACCAGGCACAGGGGGGGTAGCCATGTCCCCGCAATCCAGTCAGGGCTGGATGCCAGCTCCCATCGATTTGGATGCAGCTGTCATGGCAAAGAGCAATGCCTATCGGACGGACCCGACGATGGCGTTGAGGCGAGATGGAATTCGCAAGAAGAATGCACGTTTTGAGATCCCGGCTGAGCGAACTCTGAGCAACATCGACCACTTGATCAGCCAATCGACCAACGAGGAGGAAGTGAAGGAGTTGAAGCAGCAAAAGAGGTTACTGAGGAATCGCCAAGCAGCGTAAGTCATCTTTGCGGAGAGGAGAGAGAGAAATCCGTCTGGGCTCGACCGGAAGACAGGGCTAGGGCCGCCGTACTGACTAATTTTGGCCATGTTAGTCTAGATTCACGCCAGCGGAAAAAGTTGCATACTGAGAAGTTGGAAGAGGAGAAGAAGCACTACACGCAAGCCATCAATCAGCTTGAAGAGATTGTCTCGAGCTTACAGAAGCGTGAGGCCGATTTACTCCGTGAAAAGAACGAGTGGATGGCTCAGCAACAGCAAATCGCCGCCTATCTCGAGAGGGTCGAGATGGAGAAGAACGAACTGATCCGCACACATACCGTTGAGACTACAGACCTGAGGAAGAGGAACAACTGCCTCCGTGAGATGGTTGAGAAGCTGGAGCGTGGTGGGAAGGGTACCATTGCTGACCAGGCCCAGCTTCACATCCAGGCCACTGACTTCACTGGCTTCGATCACTTGCCGATGGACAGTGGCCACTGGGATGACTTTCACATGTCGAATGGCTTTCCAATGCAAGATCCTGTCGCCGCTTCTTCTCACGGTCATGGGCAGAATGATGGCCGTGCCGATCCCCACTCTCAATCACAGACCCACCACCAGTCCGAGCGCTCTACCGACAAGCCTGCTGCGGCCGACTACCCGTTCAGCTGGAATGCCTTCTACATGTGTCTCTTATTTGGTGCATTTATCGCGTCCAATGCTAATGGTCACCTCGGCGGACAATCTCTCCCTCAACTCTCGGAGGAATATCGTGCCGAGTCGGCCAATGTCCTCAAAGCCGTTCTGGCCTCCAATCCATCGGATCTCGGCCCAGGCTCTATTGTCACGGCCTCTGGTTCTGCACCTCGGGCTTCCATGACCGTGGACATGGGCCAAATGGGCTCTGGGACCTCGCATCACGCGAGACCCTCGACCCTCGACAATCTTCATGCCTCTCTCGTCCTTCCCACTGCAGAGCAGGAGCGTGCACAGGTTTTTGCTCTCAATCCCGATCAGTACAATACCATGACCACCTTTCAAGATGACGGAACGTCTTATAAAGCGCAGCCGTCGAGTTTGCAATCCAGGCTGGCAGCAATGCAGCATACTGCGGCGCAGCATCGTATGCACGCCGGGGAGGACGTATATTCCCGCAGCTTGATGTGGGACCGGGTCCCCCAGAAGGTCATTCAAGACTTTCGTCGGATGGTGCAGGAGTTTGGCGGTTCTCCAGTCAAGGATGAGATGATGGCCTTCTAGGGCATGAGGAGTGACTTGGGGTCCGAGATTCGAGTGTCGAAGGCCTCGCCCGTCAATCTCATGGCCCCTCCACGGTCCCAACAGGGCGACGTGTGTGTTAGCTCCTACATGCTCTGCGCGCAGATACCAAGTCAGGCTTGCTGCAGCGAACTACGCGAACGACAGAATCTTGTGGATTCCAGACCACCTTGGGAATTTGCCAAAAAAGTGGCACTGCTGGAAGCTTCTCCTTGTCTTTTCCTTTGTACTATTCTTCTTTTCTTTTGTCTTTCCCCTCCACTCTTGATCGTTGTCGGTTGGAAAACGTCACACGAAATTTTTACCCAACTTTGTGTTCTTTTGACATCTTTCTCTTTTCTTTTTCTTCTTGCGATGTGGTCGACTTTATCGCAATTCTTCTGATTACCTTGTGTCTTTTAGCGACGAATATTCTAGCGTGATTGGGATCGGCTATTGGTCTATTGTGCTGTCGATTCTTTTTTGGTTGTTGACCAGAGCTTATGAAATGTGGATGATATGTGTGATGACTTGAGGGTGAATTTTCTCATGGACGCAGGAATGAATCAGGGCTTGATGATGATGACTTTGAGGAGGACGTTGAGTCTACGGCCGTGTGTAACGAACGGTCTAAGCTGCCCGTCTCTGTTCGAGTGTGAACATGATAATGAGTGATGAATGATGAAAACCAGAATTGCCGATTTCTGTTGCCTGTTGAGGCAACACAGGTCTTTCTCGTTGTTTTTTTTTTTTTTGTTTTTTGTTGTCTGCCTCCTTTCTCGGCGGTCTGATTTGCTCCCTCCTTCTCACCGTGTGCTCCTACCAGCTTGCGGAGATCGTTGAGGCCAACGTGGATCCGGATGCAACCCGCGCGGATGAGCTCGAGCTCGAATGCTTGTCTCCAGTCTTTCTGGTACAGAGTCTGGGTTCTCCTCTTGAGCATTCTTGGTTGAATCCGCTGGCTTCGCTCCTGCACGCAGAGAGGGAGAACGTCGTGTCGAGAATCTCCGAGCGTGTGTCTCGGTCTGTACAGCCCGGAGGGCCGTGTTTACTTGTTTATCTCGTTCATCTCCCTGGGTTGCTGACTGTTTTATTTTGTTTTTTTTTCACGTTACCTAAACCACCCCCATGATGTGGACCTGGCGGCAACGCCCTGCAACGAAGACGATGATGACGATATGATATGATTGAGTATTGAATGAAGACATCTCCCAGAGTCTCTCGATGAGACCGACATTGTACAGCATTTACAAAGTACAAAGTGCAGAGTACCTTACAGGCATGCAGTATCACGACGATGACCGACGATCCACCGGCTCCCACTGACTCATACGCTAGACGCTCGGGTCCGTAGTGTGTTCTCACTTCCAACTTGCCGGTCAATGTTGCCCATCGCGTCCCGTGCCTGACTCGCTGTGCAGTATGTGAGTGTACATGATCCAGCATTGCAAACGTCTACCGTCTTCCACCGGCTCGCACGGGTCACCCGTGTCCGGGATGAAGAGATGACGACTATTTCTCTTCGTCTATCTCGGCCAGCGAAAAAGCCTAGCTCAGACGCCGGACTTCCTAATCTGGCCACATCCTTTGGTACAGGTCGAGTATCAGCGTTAGGGAAAACAGTAGTATAAAGAAGTGGATTGAAGAATCCACACACCTCCATGTTCTCGAGCATCTCGCATTCTCCGAGGACGAAGGTCCTTGCGATGGGGGACACCCATTGATCCGTGCAGTCTAGTGCAGTCTATCGGTTTCCGCGTGTCCACATATTCACCACATCAACTCTAATAACGAACTACCGCGGCAAGGTTCCTATCAAGGTCCCCAGTCTCTTATTCGGCTACGTTCACCATGCCACCATAAGAGCCTGCCATTTCTGGTCTAGTTGGTCGCCTTGGGTTTCTGCTTGCTTGCTTGTCGGGTAATGGGCTTTTTGGGGGTGCCTAGAAGTGCACGAGCTGGGAGGACCTTGGGGGTGAAAGTCCATTTTGGGTGGACTCTAAGGAGGATGTGGTTCCCGTGTTTTAGCCGTGCGGAAGATAGACGGAGTATGGAACATCGATTCGAGAAGAAGAGTTGCGCACCGACGCCCAAGCTTCTTTCCTCTTCCAAGGCGAGAGGAAGGAGGGCAAGCGCTCAAACGAAGCATGCATTACTACATGTCGCTCATCGTCCACTCAGCCGTCGCTCTCGGAATACTCTACCTGTTCATGTCTAAAGCTCGCACTGATCCCAATCTTCGCGCGGCACAGGCACAGGCACAGGCACAGGGTTGAACAGGTCCCCTGTTTCTCTCGCTTATCAATCCGGAAATACAAGACTGTTTATTGAATACTATTGTTCCTTCTCCTTCTGGTCCACCATCCGAAGGGGACCTGCTGTTTCCCTGTGCGCCAGAATGACGCGCAAATAGGGTCCAGAACGGTGTTCGCTTCGAAGCGAACACTCCCCAAGGTCCTCATGGCGAGTAGGCAGACTCGTTCTGGGACGGTTTCTTTTCGAAGAGCCGTGAGTCACTTGGAACGAGGTTAGGAACGAGAGCTATTTCCATATTTCTGTTTTTTTTTCTAAAGGATTAATGTTTCTTTTCGACGCCGTGGAAAATATCTGGGTCCAGGGATTTAAATATCGTGGTCTGCGCCGGTCTGCATTATGAGAGTGGAAATTTACATCCTCATAGCTCTATCAGCTCCATTTCTTCTGTTCTGATTGAGCTGGTGAGTGGTTGCAGAGGTTTTTGTTGTTGCTAGGATACACCTCCCTGGAGCCTCGCCTCAGTCCTTTGCTTAGGTTGCTGTCAATATAACTGGTGATCAACACGAGAGCTCGGCCATCTATCTACCAGAAATCCTGTTGTATCTCTGTTCACTCGGCCCTACCACAGCCAGAGCCGATCACCATGGCCACTTTTGATCCTCACAATGTCGATCTCGACACCGTGGATCAATCCCAAATCATCTGCTACCTCGCTCTCGGTCAGAACGAGTACACCGGCTCCCTGGGTGCCCGCGTCTCATCCATCTTCGTCATTGGCATCGTCTCCTCCGTCTTCACTTTCTTCCCCGTTGTTGCCAAACGGGCGCCGCGAGTACGCATCCCTCTTTACGTCTACCTCTTTGCCAGATACTTCGGGGCAGGTGTCATCATTGCCACGGCCTTTGTGCACCTGCTGGATCCCGCGTACAGCAGGATCGGATCCCAGTCTTGTGTCGGCATGACCGGCCACTGGGGCGACTATGCCTGGTGTCCGGCTATTGTCCTCTTCTCCCTGATGATGGTCTTCCTGCTCGACTTTGGCGCCGAGCGCTACGTCGAGAAAAAGTACGGCATTTGTCGCGAGGACCCCGAGCCCATCATGACAACAGGCACCCATGTGCACCAAGTCGAAGCGCAGAACCCAGATCGCCCTCCTCCCAATCCCGGTCCCTATCCCCATCCGCACTTCGAATCAACGAGCGCACCTTCGTCGCTCGAGACCAAGGGGAAAAAAGCCAACGACGTCGAGACCCTATCCTGCGACGATAGCATCATGGACCGCTCCTTCCGCCAGCAGATCTCCGCTTTCTTGATCATGGAATTCGGCGTCATCTTCCACTCCGTCATCATCGGCCTGAATCTCGGCGTGACAGGTGACGAGTTTGCAACGCTCTACCCCGTGCTTGTCTTTCACCAGTCCTTCGAGGGTCTGGGGATCGGCGCCCGAATGAGCGCTATCCCCTTCCGCAGGGATAGTCCACTCCCGTGGCTGCTATGTGCGGCCTACGGCTTGACCACGCCGATTGCGATTGCGGTTGGGTTGGGTGTGCGGACGACGTATAATCCGGACTCGTTCACGGCGATGGTGGTGGCGGGTGTGTTGGATGCAGTGTCGGCGGGGATTCTGATCTATACGGGGTTGGTGGAGTTGCTGGCGAGGGATTTCTTGTTTGATCCGCATCGGACGACGGATGATAGGCGGTTGACCTTTATGGTTGTTTCGCTGTTGTTGGGCGCGGGGATTATGGCTTTGTTGGGCGAGTGGGCGTAGTCCAAGGTTGAGAACGCTTTGCTTTGTACGTCCTATTGGATTCAGGATTGAGGTCTTCGGGCTTCGTTGTTGAAAGTTGGACTGGAATAATGGTCTGATTTGGTATGTGAAAAGTTTGGATGTATGGGGTTAAGCTTGACTTTGATTTGTGACTGATTGATTGTAGTTTGTACTGATCAATTTCGTGTCTTTTGAGATTTTGCAATATAATACCTCTTCTTCTTCTTCTTCTTCTTCTTCTTCTTCTTCTTCTTCTTCTTCTTCTTCTTCTTCTTCTTCTTCTTCTTCTTCTTCTT